>PVKZ01000328.1:785883-968688 GCA_004027375.1 Macroglossus sobrinus | reverse complement strand
CGGGAGAGGAGGGGGCTGCAAGGTCAGATTAGTTTAAGCAAATGGCTCAAGGGGCCCAGGGCAAGTCAGGGCATGTCAGGGCAACTGACTTTAGGCTGTCTATCCTATCAGATAGCACAGGGCGAGGCAGATTCTGTCCCAAGGCAAAGTTGCCTAGATCTCAGGTATGAGAGCCTTGATAAGAACGGCTCCCGACATCTAATTGTGGTTTTAATTTTCACTTCTCTGATAATTAGTGACCTCAAACAGCTTTTCATATGTCTGTTGGCCATTGGTATGTCCTCTGGAGAAATGCCTATTCAAGTCCTATGCCCATTTGTAATTGGATTATTTTTTTTTTTGGTGTTGAGTTGTGTAAATTCTTTATAAATTTTGGATATTAACCTCTTATCAGATGTACCATGGGCAAATATCTTCTGCATTTCAGTATATTGTCTTTTTATTTTGTTGATGGTTTTCTTGCTATGCAAAAACTTTTTAACTTAATGTAGTCCCATTTGTTTATTTTTTCTCTTGTTTTCATTGCCCAAGAAGATATATTAAAAATATATATATTACTAAGAGCAATGTCAGAGAGTTTACTGCCTATGTTTTCTTCTAGGTGTTTCATGGTCATGGTTTCAGGTCTTACATGTAAGTCTTTAATCTAGTTTGAATTTATTGTTTGTTGTGTATGGTGTAAAAAGGTGGTCCAGGTTTGTTTTTTTTTTTTTTTTTTTTTTTTTTTTTTTTTTTTTTTTTTTTTTTTTTTTTTTTTTTTTTTTTTTTTTTTTTTTTTTTTTTTTTTTTTTTTTTTTTTTTTTTTTTTTTTTTTTTTTTTGTGCATGTATCTGTCTAGTTTTCCCCTACACCATTTATTGAGTAGGCTGTTTTTACCTTACTGTATAGTGTTGCCTCTTTTGTTATAGATTAAATGACCACATACGTGTGGGTTTATTTCTGGATTCTTTATTCTGTTCCATTGATCTATGTACATGTCTGTTTTTACAACAGTACCATGCTGTTTTGATCACAATAGCTTTGCAGTATAGTTTGATATCAAGTAACGTGATACCTCCAACTTTATTTTTCTTTCTCAGGAATGTTGTGGCTATTTGGGGACTTTTATGGGTCAGTCCATATTTTTTAAATTGTCATTTAACTTCTCTAGTTTTCACTTTATTTAAAAAATGTGCTTAAAAGCAAAAGTATGGTATAATTAATTTCAGATCAATTTCAGATCTAAAATTTATAGATAAAAAATTATGAATTTGAGGTATAAACTGTCATTTTTTCAGTTATATGTGTTTCTTACTAAATTTGCTGCTTAGTAATCCAACATAATATCAGTTCATTTTTCCTAAGCATTAGTAAGAATGCCAAATAATTTCTTATCTTTCAAAATTTTTCACCAACATTTTAATTTTATATTGGCAGAAGTGGTTATTTAAAATATGAGCACATTTTAAAACATTTTAAATTGAATATTATCATCTGCATAAATATAGATTAACATGCTACACCACATTTTTCTCATATTTTAATCATTTCAGAATTAAACTTCCTGAAAACATCTCAGTTGAAACTCTTTTAGTCTCTCTAACTTGTATAGATAAGGATGGAATTGTTCCCAATAACAAATTTACTTATCATTTGATTACGGATGCTTTTGCAAATGAAACCTTTATCCTCATGAACAATGAACTGAAAGTAAATGTTTTAAAGTTGCTCTCTGTCTATGGCCTTGTGATTAACCTTAGATAAAAAAAAAATTATTATAATACAATTCTTAATGAACTACAGTAGTTCAAATAGCTGATGGCAGAAATTGTTCCTGTATTTTTAACTGAACCTTAAACTGCCAACAAAATATCTTAGTTTGAAATAAATGTTGGAATGCAATTTTTATCTTGGGAACTGAACTAGGAAGGTTATAAATTTCCTAGAACAAATGGTTCTGTGATAAAGTACTGCCTATTTCTTTGCAATGTGTTGAAACTACTGTAATTGCCATTAATAATTATATTAAATAATTACTGGACATTATATAAAATAGAATAACTATTTTATATAGTGCTTTATCACTGCATTTTGGAATAAATGATGGCTTAAATATCTACCAATTCAGTAAATCTAAATTTTATTTTTAGTAATTTTTGAGACCAAAGTTATGCTACATGTTGCTATATCCACATACTTTTAAAAGATTAGGAAGAGTTGGTTGGGTCAGGCATTGTGTTCAACCAGGATTCGTTGCTAATGTCTGAATATTATTATGATAAAAAAAATTGCCCATTTAACTAACTGACTGGCTAAGACCACAGACATGGCCTAGATAAGTAAGACAAAGATCTGTAATAAGCAGTTTTTTGGCCTTGATTCGACACACTTCCTTGTAATTGAATTTCTACCCAAGCCCCAAGATGCATTTCATATAAAAGCCTAACACCCTTACCAGTCGCTGCCTCACATTCTATGACAGAGGTACACAGAATCACCTTTACAACATTGAAACACTATGCTGTCTTTTAGCTCTGACTTTTAGTCTTACTGTTTACACTGTTCACATTACTAGAAAATGAACTCTGGCTACTTTGTGGCCCCATTACCCTCACACTTTTGCCTAGCCTTCATAGCTTTGTTTAGACATCACTTCTTTTAGGAAGCCATCCCTGATATTTTTTCTCCTTCTAATCTGGGTCAGAGTCTTCTCTTTGAGTTCTCACAGCATGTTGTATCTCTTCCACCACAGTGCTCATCACATTTCTGTCTCCCCAATAAGACAGGGAAAGAAAAATTCTGTTATTAAACTAGTGCCAGGCATATATTTAATACTTACTAGGTTTATGTTAATCAATGACTAAATTAATGAGTAATAAATGAATAAAATAAAAATGTGAAATAGTTTTATAAGGTATTGACAGGATCTAGTTAACATATTACTCCCAAATGCATCAATACCACATTTCCACAATTCTTTACAACTACAATTTATTATTAATATAATTAGAATGTTAAAACATATCTTTATGAAAATATATACATGTGTGTTGATTTATATTTTTATAATAATAGAAAATAATAAAATATCAAAAATATTTTAAATTAAGAATATGAAGATCATGGCACTGTGTAACATTTTTTTGAATCCTCCCTATTCATCAACTTTCATTAACAACACAACAAATAAAGCAAGCATAGATAATTTATGAACAATAACAACAAGAACAAATTATTGGTCTGATTTTGACGAAAAAAAAAACATAAGACATGCACACAAATTTCTCAGAAGCAAAATCACTCAGAGTACTCCATGATGACTTCGTCTAAATTTTCCTGAAAATTATGAAATATTGCCCTCCTTTAAACTTACTGATATATGGTTTAAGCCCTTTTAAAAAAATTATATTGTTGGAATGAGAATAATATTTTTCTCAAAAATACTATTTGTCTTTTTATTCAAAAAATTGAGTTTTTTGAACAAAGTAATTAAGTTCAAAACAGGTTATGAACATGGCAACATCTTTATCTTTCTACAGCAGCCCAGCAAAAGAAGCCAGTTTGTAGAAGAAAAGAAACTGACACAATTTTAATGCTTAGTGAATAAAGCCTTTATAAAGAGAACACAGAACACATATTTGGCTTTACAACAGTGTTTGAGTTTTAAACTCACAAAAGGGCATTATCAAGATATTAATTTTTAAAAAGTAAAATTGATATCTTCTTAGATGTCTATACATTTACATGTGTATTATACTAAGGGGAGAAAAGAAGAGCCTTAGCAGTCACTTAAAACTGGGATTTGTATAAGCACCAGGAAATTTACATTAAAATAATGAATAAAACCCCAGTTGACTCATAGATACAATTAACTCTGAATTTATTTTAATTTATTGAGGAGTGACCTTCACCAGAGTACCTGTGATAGCCATGTAATTTTAATGTTTAACAATGAATGAATTGGTATATAATAAATGCAAACTATTTTATGCATATTTAACTTAATAAAATAATAAAAAATAATATTGCTTTATATTAGTGTTGTTCACCATGTATTTTATTAAGTCATTTCTCTTCAATGAGCATTGACCTGAAAAGTCACCCTAATATATTTATTAATCAATACATTTTAAATACTATTTTATGATGTATTATTTGATATTTATAAGATAACATATTTGCAAGTTATGACATGTAGCAATAAAATGAATCTTGCACCCATCGTCTTTCTTCAAAACTCGAACATTACTAACAGTTGTGTTACTACCCTTTATCACCCCTTCTTTTCCTTCACATGCAACCAATATCCTGAGTTTTATATTTATCATTGTTTTGGGATTTTTATAGTTCTATCTATCATTCTATCTATCTATCTATCTATCTATCTATCTATCTATCTATCATATTCCATTGTGTGATTAAAACTATTCTCTCATTGATAGAGATTTGGATTTCCTCCTAAATTTTGCTTAATATGGTAATGAACATTCTTTTGTATTTCTCTTGGTGTCTACATGCAACATCTCTAGAGTTTATACTTAAGAGCAGAACTGCCTTGTCATGGTGTCTGTAAATGATCAAATATGTAGGGTAGAATCATGAATCTCATAACATTTAGGTCAATGACAGTGGTCCCTTATTTTTCAGCTCCATAATATAATCACCTAATTATATTATAGCCATTATAATAGCACAGTGCAATTCAATTACTCATGTGTTTGTAGTGATTCTAGTGTAAACAAACCTAGTGCATTGGCAGTTGTATAAAAGTATAGCATATACAATTATGTACAATACATAATACTTGATAATAATAAATAAAAATGCTAATTTATAGATCTACTATCCTATAATTTTTATCATTATTTTAGTGTATACTTTTTTGGTTATAAAAACATATTTTCTGTAAAACAAAATTCCATATTGAGCATCTCTTATTGCATCATTTTCTCTTGTGCCTGATTTAATCTCATGTTGTTTTGTTAATCTTGGTCCCTATGTGTAGTATAGGAACTGTACTGCCAAGTTGTTTTCCAAAGTTGTTGCATGACATTACACTCTCACTAGAAATGTGTAAGCATAGTTCTTGATTAATATTCTTTTTATGATATTCAGTTCTTTTATATAGTTTAACATGCTTGCATTATTAGTGATAAAGTTGCACATCCTTTCATATATTCACTTATTGTGTAAAAAATGAAATATTTGTGTTTCCTTTATGTAAAAAGCATAAACATGTATTTACCCATTCTTTTTCTTTCTTATTGATTTGTATGATATATTTACATATTCTGGAAAGTATTCTAACTTTGTGATTTGAAATGAAATAGAAATTCAATTGATTTTTTTTTATTATTTGTAATAGCAATTCACACTGTTTTTTTTCCTACAGTGACTTATGATGTCTTCTCGGACATATATAGAATTTTTGTGTATGTTTGTGTTTCCTCTGGTTATTTTCTTATTGTTGTAGTTCTTTTTAATGCTCAATTCATTTCTATTTTTTCATATTGCTTGAATGTAAATATGATGAAAGAAAGCATACAGCAAATTTACAGTAGTACTATCAGTGTGAATTATTAACTTACCTGGTATCTGGGTCAGTGCCATGAGTGTTCTTTGTGTCACCTCTCCTTATCTACATTTAGAATATAGATTGCAGAATTATAAGATTAAAAAGTACTTTAGAGATCACCTAATATTCTATTTCATTAACATAAAACCTATTTTTCCCATTTGACAATTCATTTACTATCTCCAATTTTTATAACTCTTGGTACATGATAGAATTTTAAGAAAACAATGCTATTCATCTATGCTTTTCTGCCCAAACTTGTCATATAGTTGCCACACATAACTTCCTTCCTTCATAGGTGTAGGCTGTTTGTTAAGAAAAATAATTAGTGTGAATGTGGCCAAGGCACAAAAAGGACCTCAGAAAAACCAGAGACAGCACGCGATCACATTCTTTCCACTCCTCTTGGATGGCCTCAGATCTACTCTAGCTTTGGCTACCCTGAGGGTTGTGTGGTTGTGCAAGAGCTGTGAGGGAGAGATCTTAACATTGCCCTTTTTATTTAACACTATCAAAGATCCTGAATGCATCATGTTTGCCTTGCAATCCTTCCCAGGAGAGTAAAGTGAAAGAGCAAAAATAAGAGACTGCTTTGACCTTTCTCACAGAGTAGATCTCAAATTCTGTTTTTGAATGATTTCAAAGCCTGAAGTTTAAACTTGCTTCTGAGAGATTATTCCTCTTAATACTAACTTATACCTAACTCATTTTTTAAAAATGTAAATAATGTAAAAAATGTAAATTCATGATAACTACTTTTTACACATCTTAAATACACATTAGTGTAGTTATGTATTAGCTATTTAAGAAAAGAATGCATGGAATAAGGAAAGAACAATCTATGGCAAATAAATCAGTATGGAAAAATGAATAACAAATTGAAATTCTAGTTTTGCTGATAGTATTCTTTTATTATTATATAATGTAATAATTATAGAGTGCCAGAATATCCAGTAATATTATCTAAGTTTTTGAAATAGATTTATAGTTTATATATTATCACACATTGCACTCCAATATGGAAACCATGAGCTACATGTGATTCTGAACACCTCTAATGTGGCTTGTCTGAACTGAGACAGGCTACAGGTATAAAATAAACAATGGATTTCAGAGAATCAGTATGAACAAACAAATGTAAACATCATCTATATTTTTTGGTGCTGATTACATGTTAAAATGGTAATATTTTGGACATGTTTGATTAAATAAAATATTAAAATGACTTTTTAAAAAAATGTGGCTAATAGAACTTCTGGTATGATGTTGAAAAAGAATAGTGTAGGGGACGTCCTTGACTTGGTGGGGGAAGCTTTGACTTTCTTGACATTAAGTACAATGTTAGCTGTAGTTTTTTGTAGATGTCCTCTCTGAAGTTGAGGAAGTTCTTTTTAAATCTTAGTTTACCATCAATTTTTATCATAAATGGGTGTCGAATTTTGTTATATGCTTTTTCTTCATCTATTGATATAATCATGTGATTATTCTACTTTAGGTTGTTGATGAGATATGAATGTCATTACTAGAAAAGTTAAAATTTTATGTGTGGCTTGCATTTGTGGCTTACATTACTTTTGGATATATCTCTATTGAACAGCACTGTTATAGAATATTATTTTCACTTATTTTATACGAAAGTTTTAAAAAGTCTTGGTTTTAGGTTTACATAGATGGTAAAAGAGATCTGCAGACTGGACCTAAACATCTAGATTATGATAACGCTATTTTTGCAAGAATGAACTTTAGTTTTTATAAGTTTATTATATTAATATTCTGATGATCTATTAAATAAAATATATAAATTATCATATTAACTTATTTGCTTTTTAAAAAAGAAAGTCCAAGTAAAAATGTTATTACATCATATTGCAGCTATTTAAAAGCAATGTCAGTTGGTGGATCACCGAAGCTACATTTGTATGTATTTTTTTCTCCATAGCAATTATTATAATCATCATAAGGGAGAGTTGAATAAATGAATTTAATACAATTGGAACCTCATCTGTATTTACCTTTAATATATTTGAAAACATTCCAGTTGATACACTAGTTGAAAAAATTACATTTACAAATGCAGACTGGCCATTTAATAATATAAAATATTCCATTGTTGGAAGCAACTTGGCATTACTTCCCAAATTTTATATTGAACCAGACACAGGTACTGTTAAAATTCTCATACGAATTGATAATAAAAATAATGAGCTCGTCTACGGCCATGGCACCCTGAACAAGCCCAATCTCATCTGATCTCAGAATAGGAGACCACCTAGAAAGACCAGGTGCCATAGGCATAAAAAAATAAAAAATAAGGGTTTGTAAGCTGACAAGGTTCTTGCAATCTGTGAGGTCGACCAAGGGTTGCCTCACCTAAAAAAAAATAATAAAAAAAATTTTTTTAATGAGCTCATATGTACTATTTGGAATTTATTTTATTGAGAAATTGTGTTTATTGGAACATCTTTAAAAATAACTTTCTCTTAAACTGTGTAATGTTCACATTAATTTGTTAGCTGTATCCATAGATTCTTAATTACTGCTAGAAAAGCATTGAAGCTTGATCTTTGCCAAATGAATCTTCAGAAAGCCTATACATATATATTTCTTCCATATAACTAAGGCTGTATAACAGGTGACAAAATTGGTGTGCAAATTAACATCTGCCATATTTTGCTGATGAATTACATACTGGAAGTATAAATATATAGCCAAAGTTAATTTGTATTTGTTCATTTTTATTTGTGATTATAGTAATTACTTCATTTACATAGTTTATAATTTAACATAAATTAAAGATATTTAGTGGTCCTGGGATAAAGTTCTCCTTTCATTTTTATGTCAAGAATGATAAAACTATCGGATTCTCTATACAGGGAAGTTAAATTACAGTACAAGATAGTTGTTAAAATAACAGATGTGGGCAATGATGCTGTTCCGATCCCCTTGGACAAAGAAGTGGTGCTGCTCAGGTGACTGTCAATGTTCTGGTAAGAATGACTCACTGCTTGTAATGCCCTCATCCCGGAGGAAGCATATTCTTGGGAAATAAAAACAAGGAAAAAATGCAAAAAGTTATAATAATTCAGTGCCCTCAGCATAGACCTAATTCATAGAGTAGCATGTTGAGTTCAAAACACTGTAATTGTGACATACAGTGATAAAACTGTCCTTACATATAAGCTAATTTGTGTGATTTTTAAATTTGATCTTCCCACAAATATGGATTTAGTTTAAGAGTGCCTGAAAATCGAAGTTGTATTTAAAAAGTTGTTGTAAGAATAATTTTATATGTAATAGAATGATTCTATTACATTCTATTACATATATTTTCAGGTTACCCTTTTCTATACTCTTAAATTTGTTCTGCTCATTTGGTTGTTCTCTGTCTTAAAATATTTTAAGAAATATTTTAATATTTTCACTAGTGAAGATTCTGAGATCAGCTATAGACATTCAAAATGTAATATATAGATGCAAGAATTTCTAACTTATAAATACTTTTTAAATATTCAAAGCAAAAAATATTGTTGACTTGATTTGTTTAGAACTTACATGAATACAATTCTGTACATCATTTTTGCTGAGAGATATATGAAAGGAGAAATTCCCTTTTATAGACAGTGCCACATTTTCTTTATCTTATGACTTTGTGCTCTTTCTAGCTATTTGAGAAAAGTAAAAATTTCAACAGGGGAGCCTATGAAGTAGTTCTTCTAATAAAAATGATTTAAAACCACAAATGCTGTTTAGAGTCTATGCATACTTCTATATGGTGAACACTTTCACATGCGTTCTTGGTGAACTAAAATCCTTAATGGTGCCCATGACTCAGTGTTACAATTCCCACTATAGGCTCATTATGTCTGAAAAACACAATAAACCAGGGCAAAAAATTTTTGTGGAGAGAAATTTAATGAAGTGACTTGAGTGGTTTCAACCATGACTCATAGGATGTCAGAAGCTAATGAATCTGCCGTATTTAAGCAAACTTTCAATAACATACCCCAAGTGTCCTCTAAGTTACATTATGAGTTTCAGTAGGTGTCCTTTTCATTTGCACTTCTATAATTGACCACTTCCACTTTCATTTTGTTTGTGAACTCCTATATTCAGATAGATATGGATCAAAAGATCATTATTCTTTATCCTTAAAAGTACTCACATTTCTTTCTCTTATAAGGCTAGAAGGAGTTGTTCAGAAATGAATATTTGATTTCTTGGGAATCAATAAAGAGCAATATATTTTCCACCATAAATCAAGGGGGCTTGACTTTTGACTAAAACATTGTTAATGAATTCAAATACCTTTACTTTAAAGATTCTTCCAAGCAAAATTTAGGTAGAAGTTATCAAAAACGTTCTAGTCACAAAAAATAAAATGAGGACAAAATCCCAAAGTACAATATAATTATTAGTTTATTATACATTTTTTTCCAAGAAAGATTGAAGCTCATACAAAACAGAAACACAATAGCAATACTACTTAATTTAGAAATAGATGAATGAATCAAATTTCAACTGTAAAAATGAACAAATGAGAAAAACATATCTTTTTCAAAACAAAGACTAAATAAAGTTATGAACTAAATGTTTGTCTCTCATCTAAATTCCTATGTTAAAGCCTTAATCCCCAGAGTAATAGTGTTTGGAGAAGGGCCTTTTCAGAGATAATTAGGATTAGATGAGGCTATGAGGATGAAGCCCTGCTTGATGAGATTAGTTTCTTTATAAGAAAAGACACTAGAGAGCTGCTCTCTCTTTACCATGTAAGGACACAGCAAGAATGAAGCCATCTGCAAGCCAAGAAGAGAGCTCTCATCAGAAATCAAAAACTGCTGAATTTTCTGATCTTAGACTTTCTAGTGTCTAGAACTTTAAAAAAATAAATTTTTATTGTTTAAGCAACCCAACCTATATAGTATTTTGTAATGGCAGTGGAAACAGACTAAGATAATACCAATTTGTTTTAACAACAAAAATGTTATAAAATGTAATTTTAAAAGGTATATTCCTAGTAAAAAACAGATACGTAGCTAGATCAATGGAACATATTGGACAGTCTAGGATCCAAGATATAGTAGGTTAATGATAAATTTTTACATAAATGATGCTGTAATTACTAATAAACCTAGAATAACTAATAAACTCAAAAACCATACAATCTTCTGCTATATTCTTCAAGATAAAAGTATGTCAAAATATTTTAGTGACATGAATTTTATAGACATCATTAGCTATCGTCAAATTCAAATTTGTTATTGTCAGTTGACTAGTTGATCTGCAGTTCTCTCTGGAATACTTATCTTCTTGTGTCTTATGTTTCTAAAATAGTTTTTAGATTATGATAATAAACTACATCATGATGGTAAACTTGTTCACTGGAAAATGCATATTCCAGCAGGATTTGGAAAAAGGCTTTCACTTTTACAAAATTGGGCACCAAACTTTTAGGGAACATTTTAAAAAGAAGTGAAGTTAAGAACACATTACATTTTTACTCTACAGAGTATTATTATCTGTTTCATAAAAAGATAATTCCTAACCATCATGACTCCCCAAAAATTTAGAAAATCTCTCTTGGTTACTGTTATTACTTAATGACATCTATTCATTGTCATCTATGTACCATAACAAGTGCTTTCAGGTTTTTAGATTTTACTCTCAATTTAATGTGTTCTTTATTCTCCTCTATATAAAGCCTTACTTTTAAAATAAAATGTGAATATTATGTGAAACTGTATGACAGAGCCTCTGCTCCCACCATGAACTAATTTCTCTGCTCTCTACAAGCTTTCAGCCTGGTATAGTTATTCTTATTCAAAGCCATATCACCCACTAAAGTATGAGTATGAGAGATGCTCCTTCTGATGATGTGAGACCTATAATTTTTTTCTGAATGTAAAGTATAGAAAACACAGATTAAGCCATAAAAGAACAAATCGATGCTGCCTTCTGACGGTACTCAGCCCAGCAGTTCCCACATCAGCAACATCACAATTTACACAAGTTTATTTCCTTTTTCATCTATAAGGTGAAGTGAATATCCCAAGGAATCTCCTAGCAAAGAACACCTTTAAATGTGTGATAAAATGTAACAAGTCTTTAAAGTAGAAAATTGACTCTTAAAGAAATTAAGAGAAATTTCCAGGGGACAAAATAGATTGGCTAACTCAAAGCTGCCAGTTGTCCTGGGAGCATCTTTTTTCTCTGTAAAACAGAGGGTTGCATTTTTTATAGTTGCATGGAAACAGAAAATAAAATTTGAGGAGCAAAAAAGCTAGGGAGTTGGAATCTCATAACAAGAGGACCTTCAAAATGATAAAAAATAAAAGAACACTTTACATACTGGCCCATGAAAGCAAAAAGGAAAGCTTGCCCATCTATGCCTGGGCTCTGAATTAAGGGAAAGTGTCTCCTGAAACTGACATAGATATATTCTGTTTGAATTACACACACTGCAAGATATTGTTAAACTCAAGATGAGACATTAGAAAAAGAGGTTTAGGGTGCTGTGTTCTGAAGTGTTCCCAGCAGAAATAGACTAAAAACTTCTTTGAAGAGCTTTAACCTTCACCTAAACTGTAAAGGATTCCTGGCTAAATACAAGCTCAGAATCCAAACTCACAAACTCTTGGAAAAAGGCCACAACATGCAGTATCCTAAATTGACAAATGCAGTTATTGTATGCCCAGTTTACTGGTTGTAAGCTGAAATGACTGTAGTGACCTGATTTGGGGCCTGAGTGTAATGCACAGCCTTAAAAAGTATAATGCACTTTTGTGAGGTGATTCTGTGACCAAAAACGTGTTGCTTCTTTGTGATGTTGAGTCTATTTCTGACTCACACACAGATAATGAGATGACAATGCTATGGTTTTGTTTTGAATAGTCAATTGTTAATTGTTTTATTATTTAGCTGCTAATTACTAACATTATATAAGGTTTAATAAATCTACATAATAACTGTGGTATCAGCATATTTGGAGATACCTTTTGTAGAAGGATCATGTGTGAAAAAATAACTATATTGTTAATAGATTATTTGTACAATGGAGCTGGTTAGAATTTAGTAATTATAAAGTTTTCATGGCACTTGGTCTCAAATCATCTAGGCATTTTGAGAATTTTAACGAGGTGCACAGTAGTGAAAATTAGATGTGGTCCTGATGTTTAGAAGGCAATATTTTATCGTAAGGAAAGAAGTTGGAGCTCATTTAGTAATGTGTTGATTAAGAAGTCATTATTACAATCATCCAACCAAGTTATAATTTTATGTGATAAGAAGCCTCAAGTATTACTTAAAAAGCTAGAGAAACATATTCATTGAAAATTGAGAAATAGTCTTGAGACTTCATGCATCAAAAAAGTGTTAACAGATTTTTTTATCAAATAGTAATTTATGAGTTAGATCTTGGTATCTGAAATACATTTTAAAAGAATAGAAAAATTTCTCCTTTTAAGCAGATATGACCTTAGTAGTTTTAGCCAACTATTAGTGTATGCCTTATGTCAGTTAGAAAGTGAACATAGAAGGGGGCCTGTCTTGTAACAAAACAAATAACTAAAAAAAATGTGTTTTTTATGTAGTTGGAGACAAAATTTTTGCACCTATTTACTCAAGGTAATAAATCAGTATTCACCAATAATGCCACTACCTGGATCTGAAGAAAAACGAACCAAAAAAAATATATATATATATAGGAATTTCTTTACTGATATAAAAAATAAGAAAACAAATATTTTAGCATGATTACACACTGTCTATTACATCATTGTGTACTTGCTGACAAGAATTTGCATACAAAATCAAAAGCTGTTTTGTCTCCTGCAAAGAACATGATAAATTTCCTCAGAGAATAGTTTCTAAATCATCACTGTCTCTTCAGTGATTCTTTTGAAGAAATTATTACCAAACATATTCCCTTATTTCCAAACCAGAGTATGGTGGCTCTCCCATGGCCAGAGGCCTATTTCTTTTTTAGAACATGCAAACACATAAGCCATTTTTTTTTACTTCTAAAATATTAATAGAACTAATCACTTGTAAGTTAATATTTGTTTTTCCTTCAATGTGGTTATAAGAGTAGTCACTCCCATTCTAAAGGAACATGAAAGAGCATGCTAACGACTGTACTAAATGTATCTCATTTTATAAATAAACCATTTAGTAGGCAAATTTTACTCTGTTTTCTAACACAGAAGTGTTAGAAAGCATAGAAACAATCATCTGAAGTGACAAGGCATTACTAAAAATTGAGTGTATCTCTGTGGCTGTTTTTCTCTTAGAGAGCTTTTTATGACAAAGAAATGGGTACCAGATCCATACATGTATTTAACCTGTTAAACATAAGAACCAGTAACTATATCCACATGTATTTAGAGATGGTATCATTGCCAAATAGCTTTTATGACATCACATGGTATTTAAAAGCACTGATTCTTTAGCTAGATGGCCTGGATTTTAATCTCAGCTTCATTACTAACCATGTTTGTGACCTTCAGTAAGTTATCGAATATCTCTTGCCTTGTTTCCTCATTATAAAATGACAATAGTAATAGTTCCTACCCCAGAAGGTAGAGATAAAGTTGTAGAAAGTGAATATTTGTAATGCACTGACTGGCTCATAGTAAGTAAGCACCATACAAGTGTTTAGTAAATAAATAAAATAGAACCATTTTAACAACTGGAAAAAAGTTATGGAAATTTTGTTCTATCAAGTGTATACATTTGATTAAAATTTAATTTTATTATTTAATCATCAAAGCAATGACCAGAAACCACTTAAATGTGACTGATAGGCACTTCAAAATGTCCTTATTTTTAGCAGATTATGGAATAAAGCTACAGCATAAAAGTAACTAAGCTTACATATTTTTAAAGACATGCTTCTTAAATTGTTTATATTATTATGAAACAAACTATAAATCATTTTAATGTATTAAATATGGAATAGCTTGAAGAATTTTAAGAGAAAGCATAAAGAACTAGCCTACAACAGACATTATTTATAAAACGTGTGAGATAGCACTTTGAGAAAAAAATTAAAATAATGCAATCTGAAGGGAGTAGAAAGAAAAACAAATTGTATTAGAGTTCTTCAGAGAAATAATACACCTATATGTCTCTCTATATCTATCTATCTATTTATCTCTATCTATCTGTCTATCTGTCTATCATCTATCTATCTATCTATCTATCTATCTATCTATCATCTATCTATCATCTATCTATCTATCTATCTATCATCTTTCTACCATCTATCTATCATCTATCATCTTTCTATATAAAGAGATATATCATAAGAGATTGGCTCACACAATTACAGAGGCTGCAAAGTCCCACTATCTGTTGCTGGTAGGCTGGAAGTATAGTTACAGTCTGAGTCTGAAGACCTGAGAACCATGAGCACCAGTGGTATAAGTCTCAGCTTGAGGGCAAGAGATCAAAGTTCTAGTTCATTTATCAGGTAGAGAGAGAGAAAATTCTTCCTTTTCTTCTCCTCTTTGTTCTACTCAAGACCTTAAAGCACTGGCTGATGCCTACTCACATTCGGGAGGACAATCTGCTTTACTCAAGTCTACCTATTCAAATGTTAATCTCATCCAGAAAATGCCCTCTCAGATACATTGCTTTGTGCTCACCAGATCCGAGTTTGTTTTCTGGTTACACAGGAGGACAACTTTATCTGCCTAGTCATTAGTGAGATTGGAGTCATGTAACTAGGAAGTGGGCTGAAGCTCTTTCCCAAATCCGACCATGAAAACCCCAGTACACCTGTCCTCTTTCCCTTTGCAAAGTGATTTTCGAAGGCCTTCTTTTAAAGGTGGAAACATTACAAGATGAAAGTCACTGCCTGAAAAAGAACTTGCAATTAGACCCAGCTAATGTGTCTGACTGTGACATAGACAAGAATTAACCTTGTTCTATGTTAAATAATTGAGTTTCACTTTTTAATTATTACTGCAACATAGTCTAGTCTAGTCGATTGTATCTGATGTGGAAATTTTTTCTGGGTGACAGGTTGACTCTTGCAAATAGTTGGAAGTCTCACAAATTTATCTTCGTCTTTATACCTCAATGGCTTTGAAAATAACCAAAAATCTTTTTATAACATCAGATGCACTCCTTGTATGCTCTCATTTTATTTAGGTCATAAGAGTATGTAAACATTTATATGACAAACTTTTTTTTGGAAAAATCAATATAAATTTCTACCAGCTAATTTTCTCTAAAACTATGTGTGTTTTTAATAGCTTCATGATTTTTTCAGTATCAGTGAATGATGAATTTTTTTCAAATTTCAGAGGTTTTTTGATAAAATTTTAATAATTACTTATTGTAGCAAAAATTATTTCAGCTTCTATTAAAATAAACCAAAATAATGTGTCCTAAAAATTACAAAAACTAAGATGAACTATCTGTGAAATATCTGAGATGAAATATTGCACAAATATTTCATTATTATTTATATTGGCATTTTTATACCAATATTAAGTGATTTTAGGGATCAACTTCTTGAGATGAACATTGTCTCCAAGTTGTCTTCATCTTTTATTTGTATTGGAATACAATTGTCCTGTGGGTAACAACTCAAATTTATACAACATTATTATATATGGTTACAAAAAAACAGTGTATTTCTGGGAAAACACAATTTTGAGAGAGAGAAAAAGAGAACAAACTTTATGATTACTTAACAAAAACCGTAAAACACATAAAAATGAACTATATAAAATGACATTTTCCATCTTAATAATTTAAAATACTTCTCTAAGTAATTCCATTGGCAAGTGAAGGAGAAATAAATCCCAGGACTTATTCTCTAAAATATGTTTTAACTAAAAATGCAAAATATTTCATTTAATTTAAATTTGAACAAAAATTGATAACAAGTAAGTACATAAAACATATTTTAAATAAAAACATGCACATTTGTTTCCTGAATGAAACTTCATATATTAGTACTAATATTTTTGATACACTAACATAAAAATAGTTTTAATTATATTAAATTATATTGCAATCTTGGGAATGAGACATATTCTATACCAACCGTTTCCTAATAATCTGTAAACATATCTGCAAATCTTAGGAATATGTATATTCTATAAGCTTTAAATACTAAATTTAGTTATTAGTTTTCTGTTAGTTTTCTATAACTGTCATAACAAAGTACCACAAACTGGTGGCTTAAAGAAACAGAAATATATTTCCTCATGATCTAGAGGCTAGAAGTTTAAAATCATGGTGTCACTAGAGCCATGTTCTCTGAATGCTCTGGGGGATAATCTGTTCTATGCCTTTCTCTTAGTTTCTGCTGACTCCAGAAAATCTTGGCCTTTTTTAGCTTGTAGATGCATTATTACAATTTGCTTTCATGGTCATATGGTGTTCTTCCCACATGTGTCTGTTTTCTTCTTATAAGGATACCAAATTGAATGATGGGCCCACTCTACCACAATACAACTTTATCTTAATGTTACTATATCTTAGAGACTCCATTTTTTAAAAAAATCATATTTATAGATATTGGGGGATAGAACTTGAACATATCTTTTGGGAGTACAGCTTGACCCATAACAATGGTGTATGTCATCTTGGCCAATACGAGTTAGAAACATAGAATCTAGGATTAGATAAACTTAGTAAAAATCACCATTTTGTCCTTATGAACTGAACACCTTAAGAAAATTGCTTAACTGCATGGGCCTGTTTCCTCACAAGTAAAATGTGCTAACAATAGTACTAGCTTTAAAGATTTGGGGGATGATTCAATTCAGAAGAGTGCCAGAGATATATAAATGCAAAGTAAATTTTAGTGTTTATCACTATTTTTTGCTGTTATTACAACTATTTGAATTTCAACCAGCTTTCATTAAATGGTTCCATTCACAAGGACTGAAATCCTACCTAACTTATACAATATCATGTACATTTACTTAGTTAATATAATAAACATACTTTTGGTGAAAAGTTATTTTAAAAATTTAACTAGAATTTAGTATCATCTATTAATTTAGAACTAAATCAAAATATAGTATAGATAAGCAGTCTCCATTCTTTTTGGCACCAGAGACCAGTGCTCTTATGAGAATCTAATGCCTGATGATCTGAGGTGGAGTTGAGCGGATGAAGCTTTGCTTGCTCACCCACTGCTCACTTCTTGCTGTGCGGCCTGGTTCCTGATAGGCCACAAACTGGTATCATTCCATAGCCCAGAGGTTGGGAACCCCTGATTAGATAGATAGATAGATAGATAGATAGATAGATAGATAGATGACAATCAGGCAGGCAGGCAGACAGACAGATAGACATATAGGAAAGTATAGAATTAATAACATCAAAATTTTTAAATTCTCTGCTCAAATTCTCAGAGTATTTAGTAGACTAACATGCATATGAATCTCTGAAGAGGCTGGGAGTAATAGTTAATAGTAGTTTCCAAACTCAGAGTTCATACATCAAATTTTTATGGCATATCTTGGGAAAGTTATGTTCCTTAGAACATGTTTGAGAAATAATGTACAACAAGTAACATATAATTGAGATTACAAAAAAACAAGAAATTTAAATACAATAGTACAATAGTGTGGCTTAAATTATATAGATATTAGTGAACAATCTAATCTGTTATACACACTTTTACTAATAATACATTTTAAAAATATATCTATTATAGTATTCTGGGTGACAACTTTAGAGATTGGTTTTGGGGAATTTTACTCCTGTAATCATTTGAATTAAAACCTACAAACTAAATGCTTTGGTCAGAAGACTCAATATTGTCAAGATTTAGTTCTTAACTTTATTTACAGATTCAATGCAATTCAAATCAAAGTTCTAGCAAATTATTATATGAATATGAAGTGATATTAAAATTTGTATAAAAAGGTAAAAGACTTAGAATAGCCAACATAATATTGAAAAAGAATAACAAAGTTGAAAGGCTGACACTACCCAACTTCAAGACTTACTATAAAGCCATAGTAAACAAGACAGTGTGGCAGTGGTAAAAGAATTTATCAATGAATTAGAACAGAAAGCTCAGGAATAGACCAACATAAATATAGTGAATTGATGTTTGAAAATGGAACAAAGATATTCTTTTCAACAAAGGGTGCTAGAATAACTGACAACTAAATGCAATAAATAATAATAATAATAATAATCTAGACATAGACCTTACAGCTTTCATGAAAATTAACTAAAAATGAATCACAGCTCTAAATGTAGATACTATACTATACAATTCCTATTAAATAACATAGGAGAAAACTTAGATGGTCTTGGGTATGGTGATTTTTCAGATACAACATAAATAGACAAGACCCATGAAAAAAAGAATTGATAATGTGAACTTCATTAAAATTAAAATTTTTTGCTTTGTAAAAGACAATATCAAGAGAATGAGACAAGTCATCGACAAGAAGAAAATCTTTGTAAAAAATATTTATGATAAAGGACTGTTATAAATATGTACTAAGAAGCCTTAAAACTCAACAATAAGAAAACAAACAACCTGATTAAAAATCAGTCAAAGATCTAAACAGACACCTTATTAAAACAGATATAGAGATAGCAAATACAAATACGAAAAGATGTTCAATATCATGTCATTATAAAATTGCAAATGAAAACAATAATCAGGTAGCACTATATACCTATTAGAATAGCCCAAATCCAAAATTCTGTCAACATCAAATGCTGATGAGAAAGTGGAGCAACTGGAACTCTCATTCATTGTTGGTAGGAATATAAACTGGTATAACCACTTTGGAACATAGTTTTGTGGATTCTTGTAAAACTAAACATACTCTTACAATACAACTGAATAATCATACTGCTTGGTATTTACCTAAAGGAATTGAAACCATATGTCATACAAAAACCTGCACATGGATGTTTATGGAAGCTTTAATCATAATTGCCAAAACCTGTAAGCTACCAAGATGTGCTTCAGTAGGTGAATTGATAAACTGGTACAGCCAGATGATGTAATGTTATCACTCAGTGCTAAAAAGAAGTGAGCTATTAAACCATGAAAAACCAGAGAGAAACCTTATATTCATATTACTAAGTGATAAAAGGCAATCTGAAAAGGCTACATACTATATAATTCCAACTAAATGACATTTTGGAAAGAGCAAAACTATAGGTATAGAAAAATTATCAGTGGTTATTAAAGATAATAGGAGATGGAGAGATGAACAGGTAGGCACAGAGGATTTTTAGGGCAGGGAAAGTATTCTGTATGATATCACAATGACTAATGTTTGTAATTACACATTTGTCCAAATCCATAGAATATACAACACCAAGAGTGAACTCTAATGTAAACTATGAATTTAGGGTGATAATGATGCCTCAATGTAAGTGCATCAATTGTTACAACATACCACTGTAGTATATGATGTTGATATTGAGAAAGTTTTTGTGAGTGCTGATATAGGGGTTGTATGGGAACTCTCTGTACTTTGTTCTCAATTTTGTTATAAATCTAAACTGCTCTAAAACACAAAGCTTATTAGTAGTTTTTTTTTAAAAGCCACTCACAGATCAAAGGGTGATTTACTTCCGAATAATAGTTCTAGTAATAGTTTTATAATTATTTTTTTGAAAAGATGGGAAAAATACAAATATATAAATACAAAAGTATGATCTATAAAGGAAAACTAACGTAGGCTGTTTGTAAATACTTGTGAAAAAAGTCAAAATTGGGCATAGTATTTTTTCTGTAAGTATTTATTTACTTGGATTTTTATGTTTAATGTCCATAGCTTCACTGGTATGTTAGAAAAATCTCTGGCTCACAAGAGCCCATTGTTAGTGTTTCTATCCAACTTTATGAATAATGTTTTTTGGTATTTGAAATCAGCCATGGTAGAAGTAATTTCAAAGTATCCACACCATGAAATTTGGCAAACTTTGTAAGTCAGAGTTATTGTTGTTGTTGTTTTGGGTTGATGGAAAAGGGTAGAGTCTGTAATTAAATAGCAGCAGACCCACCTGTAAGTTCTCTGAATGATCAGATCTTCTTTTCTCTCATTTCATATTAAGTGTGTGGCACAGGGCTCGCCTTATTATTTGGGTTCAAAAATATAAATTAAATTGATGAAGCCATTTTGAAAATGATTTGCAATGATGTCATGACCGACTTTTATTGTGAGAATTTAGTCACCAAAGGTAGAAGCATAGTAAAAAAATAAAGTTAAAATTAATTTGGCAGAGAATTTCTCTTAAATAGTAAAAGAGAAAAAAAAGTGCATTTTAAAGAGGAATTAAAATTAAAAACCTCACAGAGACTCATGGACATGAACTATAGACTAGTGGTTACCAGTGGGTAGGGGGAGGGTAGGTAGACGGTTAAAGGGAATCAAATATAAGGGGTAGGGGAGAGTAAAGTGGATAAAGGGATCAAATATATGGTAGCTGAAGGAAACTGGACTTCGGGTGGTAAACACACAATAGAATATACAGATGTCAAATTACAATGTTCACCTGAAAATTATATAATTGTATTAACCAATGTTACCACAATCAACTTTAGAAAAATTTAAAAACCTCAAAATTGTGCAGTATGATGTAAAGCATAGAGATATAAAAGAACATTGAGACTTTTACATGCTGAAGAAAGAGAGCCAAAGTCCTCATTTTTAGAAGAGTTGTGAAGCAAAAATCCAAAAGACAGGAAGTCGATGAGAAAGTTGGGATGTAGAATGGAGGCAGAAGAGTGTGGGAGTGAGAAAGAGCACTATTTCCATAGGAGGTCCTGACAGGATTTCAGGGCTTTGGTCTACTCCTTTAGCTAGGTGCCTTGTTTCTCTGACCACGAAAAGTGTCTAATGTGTTAAATAAGAATAATGAACTAGAAGTTCTTTTCCAGCTTAAAAGTTAAACACTTTGTGGTTCTTTGAAAAAAAAAATAGAGTAAGAGAGAGAGAAAAAGATGGTACTTGAGAGAGTAACAATGGTGGTTTTCTTGAGTATAAGAAAAAAATTCTGACCATGTTGGTAGACAGAAAGAAAAAGGATCCCAGGTAAAAAGAAAGTTGATAGACTATTTAAATGGGAGAAGATATATATAGAATAGGAAGAGGGATACAAGTAGGAGTGTGAGGTCTACAAAAGAATGAAAAAAATATTATTTCTCAAGAAGTAATAGCAATAGCTAATATTTATTTAGAATAATACAGATACTATTCTAAATACTATGTATATAATGTACCTTTTAATTCTCAGAAATCTAAAAGATTGGAAGTTTTTATTATTTTATAAGTAAGAAACTGAAGAATTCCCAGGAACCTGCTGTGGAGATAGGATTTTAACCCAAAATTCTGACTCCAGATTGTATAGGCAGAAAGAAGCCTGTAACTGGAAACCTGTTTGATCATGTATCAAACTGGTAACTTAATCAAATCATTTACTACTCTGAACCTGTTTCCTTTTCATCAAATAGTAACAATATTTTCTTTCTCATCTAACTTCTAGGGCTATTATGAAGCTTAGTTGAGAAATCATACTTTATAAAAAGGTAAATTATGATAGACATGTAACATTTTTATTAAAAATGAACAAAGGGACATAGAAATTTTTAAAGAATAAAAATTAAGTTACTTAATTTTGAATACTCTGATTATTTCATTAATGTAGACTGAGTCATATCTAAAAAGCAAGAGACATAGTATTGGAAGTTTAAGGGGCATGGAAAAGATTTAGACGAGTTAATACTGGATAATTCCCAGTAGTATTACTACTTTTACTCTGTTTGATAATGGGAAATTTGCCAGACCATAACAAAGGAAATTCCATATTATGATTTACCAGATTCTCTTATGTTGGCTTTAGTGCCATTTTGCTTTCTTCATAGTCTGTCAACATTCATACCATCTTATTTTAGTGCAGTGTGTCAGACATACAACTGTACTCATTATGGAAACCAGGATTTCTCATGAGGTTCTGAACATTAGAATGACAACAATGTTGGATACACATACCCACACAGAGCTTTTCTTCCTGAATCTTCTTTTTTTTTTATTTGGCTAAAAGAAACAAATGCAAAAATAAAGCCCTAGGGGTTTGCTTTTTTATTTTTGTTACTTGTTTGAACCTGAATATGTGTTCGCTTCTATTTTCAATGTTATTGTTGTTTAATCTAAACTATTTTATTTTATTTTTACAAAGCAGCAAATCTTAACAGCATGATGAAAACATGGGTGGGAACCATTATTATTACTCTTTTTGTTATTTTGGCTCAAAGACAAAGAGAAAAAAAAGACAAAGAGAAAATTATGCCTATGCCCACCCATAGCTGGAAAGCCCTCTTAGGTTAAAGCAATTAAAGTCCAGTCTTGAGGCTGTGTGTGTGGAAACCCCAGAGATAATATAAAAATGGCCTCCATGCATTCTCTGAGATTGAGGATGTTCAATCAGATTCCAAGAATGCAAGAACATGAAAAACATGTTTTTGTTTTTGTTTTTAAAGAGAGAAAGCCAAAGTCAACTTTCCTGTAAGAACTACAAATAATAATATAGAAAATTGATCCTATAAACTAAGAAGAAAAACATAATAAAGGAATAACTTTTGAATCCCACTATGCCAGTTAAGGGGTATAGTCCTGTCTTTTATTCTAACTTTCAAAAATATTATACTAAAGAAGAAGATTTTACTAATAAATCAAGTACTCTTTCTTGTTCTCTTAGAAAACCTTATATAGAATGCTATCTTGTCTTTTTATTTAGAGAAAAAAACACCCATAAACATTTTTAGAGAAAGAGGTCATTAGTTTCATTTGGTTTCCTGTATTATATAGTATTTTAGGTTAGTATTTATATTTTCTTCCTGTTTGTGTTTTGGTAGTAAATTTACTTTTAGTTGTAAGGAGTCTTCCAATACATAGGGAGAATAAGAGAGATCTCTGTATTGAGGGAATTATTTGCTGTATTGTTTAAAGAGTTCCATAGTAAGATTATAAACTATAATTAATATCACTTCCATCCTTATATAAAATATTTTCACATGGTTTTTACTATATTATTTTCAAATAAAATAGGAAACAATTTGTTAAAGTTCTCATTGAGTTCATTTACTCTCCCCTTAAGTTCTTTGTGCATCCTTATAATCAATATTTTAACTCTCCATCTGGTAGATTGCTTGTCTCCATTTTGTGTAGTTCTTTTTCTGGAGCTTTGTTCTATTCTTTTATTTGAGATATCTTTCCTTGTTTCCTCATTTTGGCTGCCTCTCTGTGTTTGTTTCTATGTATTAGGTAGGGCTCCTAGTCTCCCGGTCTTGATAGAGTGGCCTTATATAGTAGTTGTTGTGTGGGGCCCAGCCGCAGAGCCTCCCTCGTCATCTAAGTTGGGTGCTGCAAGTGTGTCCCTGTATGGGCTGTGTGTGCCCTCTTGTTGAATTGGGTCATGGGAGAATTGATTCTGGGGCTGATTGGTTGGGATGACTGGCCATGAACAGTGGAGAAGCTATTGTGCAGGGACTGACCAAAGAAAGCAGGATTTGCTTTAATGAAACTGTGGTCTTGTCCAGTCTGCCCTTTGGGTGTGCCATTTTCAGTGTAATCTTGGGTGATGCGCTGACTAGATCCAAATCTAGCCACCAGGCGTGCTGCCCCTGGGACCTCCTGGAACGGGTCTTGCCACATGCCAAATTTAGTAGTAACCTGTGACCTACCAGTGGCCACCTGGCATGAGCCACCAAGCAATCCACAATAGCTACCACTGAACTGAGTTTGGAGATACCTCCAGAAACCAAGCTGCAAACTGAGGCTAACTGCTGCTAGCACCAAGCTTAGAGCTGCTCAATCAGAGCAAGCTGAGGCCAGATGGTGCTTGCTTCAGGGTAGTGAATTTTTGAGAGATTTTAGGAATGTCCACAGCATGAGCTGAGACAGACCATTTGTATGGAAAAGCCCCTGGAAGCAGCTTGGTGTGGCCTGCCAGTTGAGTGAGACTGGGTCTCAGTAAATGACTTGGAGACGACTGTGTTAGTCATGTTAATGGAGACTGAGATATTGTGGCCACCTGCATCTACACATTGGAAATAGGGAGGGCTCCACAACAACAAAAAAACAATGACTTGGAGAATCTGACCATTCACAATGGCAAAAAAAAAAAAAAAAAAAAAGAATTAGAAGAAGAAGAAAAAAAAAAAACACTGTTTTTTTCCGGCCTATAATGAATTTCTGTAGTACAATTTTCCCTACTTTCTGTAAGAATTCTTTTCTAAGTACTATCTTCTTGTCTTCTTAAAGTCTGTAGAAATCCCTCGTGATTTAGCATACTTATTTTCTGTAGGTTTAATATAAAAACAATGCTAGAATTTTAGCTTCCTGGGATTAGACACTAATGCCATATATCATTATGTTTTCATGCAATTTTTAGTACAATGTTTAAAAAGTATATAAACATGAATGTTAATGGACAATATTACATGATTGATTATATATACAACTGAAAACAATACAGCAATTACATTTAAATCAGATTTTTTTTTGTTTAAAGCAGAGCATACTACATTAAACAAATAAGCAAAAATAAAACAAACAAACAAACAAACAAACAAAAAATCTTACTATTGCTGTCCAGTTCAGGAGCTTGGGAATTTGTTTGTTCTATAGTCCACCACTATACCTGAGATGGTTCATATTAGCAGTTATTAACATATATATGTGTAAAATCTCTCTTTGTGTTTTTAACATGCTGAATGGTTTTTGGAAATGATAAGTCTTTAGTGTCATATGCACACATTTAGTGGAGGAGAAGACATGAGTAGTTAGAAGGGGGTTGAGTAGCTGAATTCTTAAAACTAACCACTGATTTTTCTGTGTAGACCACGTTAATGACTTCTGATATAATCTTTAAATTTCTTCTAATTTTCAAACTTAATAAAATGATTTGGGTTTACACTAACTGAATATTGTATATACTTGTAAATATAATGTATGACCAAATACTAATTTTGTAAAGGATTTTTTTGTCTGATTATTCAAAATGCTAATGAGCTATGATATTTCTGTGAGATAGAGACATAACTTCTGAACTATATTATCTTCCTATCTTTTCTATAAAGTGTTTTCAACTATTATTACAATGTCTCCAAACTTTAACACATATTTTAGCACATAGTTTTTCTCTAATTGTTTTGGTTCCCCATTCTATTTTATCAAATAGAAACAAACTCCTTGGTTTTAGGCACTATGTCATACACTAACTTCAATTATTAAGTTCTAGTTAAAACTAAAACATCACTGTAGATAATAGAAGTCAACTAGTTTAAGGAATAATTTCAACAAAGATAAAAGCAGACTAGTTTATATTAACCAAAAATTTAAGGATTCATTTATCTCAAATAAGTAAGTATAAATGTAAAAATAATTGTGGTTGTAATCTCTATAAATTATCCTTCACTTTTGAAGATAGATTTGTTATTATAGGTTTATTTAAAATAATTAATGTAATCAATAATTAACATAAAATACAATGTGATTTATCAATAAAATTGATTGTTTTGTGAAGTGGAAACTTTATAAATAATTTTGCCCCATTTAGTAAATTCAAAATGTTATTATTATTGTTATTATTTATTATTATTGTTATTGGTGTGTAAATGTATAAGGATTAAAAAAATTGAACTTGTTATAACCTTGCATGTGATATAATTTGTAGAATGTTATATTCAAAAGAATTTCAGCATTTCCAGATATTATTTTTATTTACTTTGTCAATCTATGCGAAGCAAGATTTTCAAAATACTTTGGATAATATATAACCTCATTTGTCTCTCTATGAATTCCATGAACATTTATGTAGATAATTGGCTACTTTTTAAAATTAGATACTAAAGATTCACATTTTCTCTAAACATTTCTGTAAGAGGATTTGCTGTCTACAGATACCAAGGCTCTTAATCCTGTTTTGCAGAGTAAATTCTTAGTTTCATTGTTTTATACGTACTACTCTGTTGTGGATAACCAGAATCAGTGCATAGTACCCATGTTAGCATAGATTATATTAGAAATTCTACTTAAGTTCTCATTCAAATTTTTTTATTTAACTGTAATTGATATTAAGAAAATAGTTCATAGCTGCCTTAGTGATCCAAGTTTACCTTTTCTGTATTTTAACAATTGATACAATTTCTATACTGAATAAAATCTATTCTCTTTCCAAAAGATAAAATAAAATAATAAATCTTATTTAAAATTATAATTTCTATATTGAGAATAATTTATTAAGAAATAAGAAAAATATAGATACTTTGGATTTCTTCATGAACAAGAGAGAAATTGAAAATAAATTTTTCTTATTACTTAAAAATATTTTTAACTTATTTGTCTTTTATTGAGAACAGATTTGAAAGAATTTTTCATGTAAATTAGCTCTTTTTTAGTTATAGGAATTTAGTTAACAAGTATATTTAATAAATTCTAAAGTATGAGCAATAGTCCTATGAATTGTGTTAGCCTGTTATATTAGTTACATTTTTGTGTTGCAAGTTAAGAGAAAGGTAAAGCATCATCTAACCCTTTTTTCTTAGTGAAAAAGAGCTCCTTGTTTATCTACTAACATTTTAGAAGTTTAATAATTGTAAGTTTTGAAAATGTGTAAATAGCTAAAAATTACTTTTTTTCTTCCTTATAGGTTATATGTACTGAGCAAATTTCTGTAATCCAACAGTTACACTTCTAATATTTTTTCTGGGAATATTAAGAAAAGCAAATGTACTATATTATTACATAATTGGAGATTCATTTAGTCAGAATAATGATGCTCTTTTGCCAAAACTAATTCTGACAAACAGCAATGGCATAATATCTTAAATGCTGAACCCTAGAAATAGGAGCTGATGATTTGAGCTTAGCAGAGTCTCCTTGTGCTCAATATTAAGAACTAATGTAAAGGCCAGTCATAACAATGTTGGAGAAGGAATTTCTCCTTCCAATATATTCACTGAGTTTGAAAACATAATGAAGATGTCAAAAAGATTTTTGAAAATTACAGCTCTGAAAAATAAGATCAAGAGCTGAACCTTGAAAGCCACCAATAAATAAAATTTTAATGCTC
Source organism: Macroglossus sobrinus (assembly GCA_004027375.1). Lineage (NCBI taxonomy): Eukaryota > Metazoa > Chordata > Mammalia > Chiroptera > Pteropodidae > Macroglossus > Macroglossus sobrinus. The sequence goes on along the minus strand of PVKZ01000328.1, from coordinate 941,057 downwards.
ACAGAAAGATTTTGAAAGCTTTTAGACACTATTTGAAAACTGTTTGTCCTTATTTTTTATTATTTTCAGTAATTTTTATGTTTGCTTATTCCTCATTAAATTTATAAAAATGAATTAATTTTTAAAGGAAAACAATTTATAAGAAAATTTATTAATAGTTTCAACTCAGTTACTTAAGTCATGCTTTTACAATTTGATTCTTGCCTTTGTTTCTACAGAGTGCTTTTTCTTTTCTATTATTAAACAATTTTGTATGTCTTCATAAATTCAAACTATATCTGCAGTGATGGTACTATGCAATAAGATAAAGACAGACAGACAGACAAACAGTTTCTCTGTAGCTTGCATCAAAGTATCTACAGTATAACTGAGCAGTCTCACTCTCCAAGGAAGAGAACTTCATAGACCACTTGTCTAGACAAGCTGATTCCTTGAAGGACTCTCTCTGTTTACTCTATGTTAGGTTAGTAAGCACTCATTACATGGAATGAATATCATCTTCCTAGTGTGAATCTTAAGGATAATATTAAATTTTAAGGTTATTATATATTATAATAACAGTGTTATTATATATTATAATACTAGATATTGCTGGGTGGATTTCAATGTACCCGAGTATTAATATGAAAAAAAAAGAAAACAGTTTCTCTAAAATCATTGATTATATTCCAGAAAAAAGTTAGAATATAAAAATATACAATAATGTAGATTATGATAAGAAAAAATATCTTTGACATAACCTTAACTTCTACCTACATCTCACTGTATTATTAATTATTCATTTCCATAATGTTTTTTTCTATTTGTGTCACCAATAACTTTTTTATATCTGGTTTTCTGAAGCATTTTTTTGAAAATATAACTGTATATATTTTTTTCTTTATACTAAAATTAAAAAAATAGAAAAAAATAAAAATTGAGGTTGAGTACTGGGCAATCATTTTTTATTTTATATAAAAATGTAGACTTATTTGTATTTAAAATGTATTGTTTTTATTTGTTTGTTTTTTTAGGTGAGGCGACTCTTAGTTAACCCCATAGATTGCAAGGACCTTGTCAGTTTACAATCCCTTATTTTTTACATTTTTTATGCCAACAGCACCTGGTCTTCCTAGGTAATCTCCTATCCAAGTACTATCCAGGCCCTACCCTGCTTAGCTTCATAGATCAGATGAAATCAGGCTTATTCAGGGTAGCATGGCCATAGACAAAATGTATTCTGTTTTATAAGCAAAATTTCAGTTTAAAATATTTAAAAGATATTTGGCTAATTAAAAATATTTGATTAGCAAGGAAAACCTTTAAATTTTATTTAAAAATTCATCTCAACTATGAAGAAGTTACAAAACACACAAGCCCTAATTTTTTTAGAACTGGAAATAATTTAAAACTGTATAATCATTTAAAAGATTAAAGAAAAAAGTCCTCTTTGAATGAATTAACAGTATTCTGAGTATTTTCTAAAGAGAAGAAACTTTTTATGTGAACAAATAACAGAGTCAGTTAGTGTTGTCACAGAGTAAAACTCTGATTATGATTAAGTAGAAAGCAGTATTAAACAGTATAACACTGGATAAAAGCTTGGGCTTTGGAGCTATCTCTTTTCACTTTCCATTTTTGGGTAACAATACTATATTGTTCATTAGGTTGTTGAATATATGTTAATACAAGTAATTAAAGTCTAGTATATATTATGCATTCAATTAATATTAGTCATTATTATTTATTGTTACTTAAGCAGCTATGAGAAATTGTGAAAAGCAGATATTATCTTTCCCTCTTTTGAATATGGCTAGAGGGAGAGAGGGAGACTAATGATTTGTTTTCAGGGAAATATGATTATCAAGATTTTAATTTTAAATAAATTAGTAGTTAATTAGCAAAATAAGGTTTAAACATTAGCAAGTACCTTTTATAGCCTCCAGTGGGCAGTCCAACAAACCAAACTGCATTGTTTTAAGAATGATAAAATGGCAGTGGAATTTGCTCTGCACTCTCAGGTGACTTCGAAGGAACTGACTGTTCAAAGTGAACAAGCTCAAGGATGTATAAGAAATATTACTCAGGAAAGAAAGAAAAGCATAAGTGACATTAGGCACTTTATTTTCTTAAATCAAGGACATAAATTGGTTGATTTCACATCGCATTCTGATAAGTTGGTACTGTCTACATTGAATGCTACCTCTGAGACTGTTTCACATCATTCAGAAGAGTGGATAGATTAGCAATGTCTGTTACAGGTGAAAAGGAGAGAAAGATAGTAGCAGGTAGCTTATCGGATACTTTATATACTGGAATATAAAGTCAAAGAACTTTAGAATTGAACATTCCCAGAGATAATACAGTTCGATCTAATTGCTGGACTCTCCCACATGTTTGAAGCGTAAGTCACATGCCTTACTAGATTTTGAGTTCCTTTAGAATAAAAACTAGAAAGAACAGGTTGAATTAGCATGCAAAAATTGAGATTAATAGAAATGAGTATTTCTAACAAGTATAGCAGTCTGATGGTGAAATATGCTTTCTTTTAGGTAGTGAGTACCCTTTCTAAGAAATTTTTTCACAGGAGACTTAATGATGATGATGATATATATATATATATATATATATAATATATATATATTATATATATAATATATATATATAATATATATTATATATATAATATATATATAATATATTCTAAAGGAAAGTGATTAGATTAAATAACACTTAATTTTTAATCTAATTTAAAAATCCAAAACCTTATCATTGTCTCAGCAATAGTACGTAGGAAGTAGATATTTGTTAAAAATTAATTCTGCATTCATAAAATTAAAAATAGAATATAGTCTACACTGCTGGATAATCCCAAACAACAAAGTTTATATGATGAGACAGTAAAATATAATCTTTAAATGTAAAATAATTCAATTGAATTGTAAGAGTATGCTCAAAAAATATTGTGTCGGTGCAAAAAAAGAGTAATTAAAATTAAACAAGTAGTTTATTAGATGTGGCAAGATTTCAGGACATAATCTAAGAAATGATATTCTTGTGTATAGAATATAAATGATGAGCCTCCTGTATGTAATCCACCACATTTGGAAACTCGATTTTATTTCAGTATTAAGATTCCCTTTATTCATCTCAACTGTTCAGACAAAGATTCTCCACAGGAAAAGTTGAGCTATTCAATTGTAAGAGGTAAGACATGTGATTTCAAATAAGTCATTTTTATGCTATTTTAAAATATTCATGTGAGATATTTTATAATGGTTGAAAACATTATTATGAAACATTTTTAAATAAAAACTTAAGACAAAAGAAATAACATAATATATAATGTAGTTTTACTTCTGTTTTACCACCTCATTGTTCTCAGAAAATACAAATAATCCATTCACACTTTGGAGACTAGGTGTTGATCCTCCTTCTCTGACCACACTCAGAATTTCCAGTATGATGCATTACAAGGGATTCAGAAACCTCTGACTTTCCAGCTACTTATTGAAGTTACTGATGAATTAGGTGGGAATAAAGCTAGTCAGCTGTCACGCACTACAACAGTCATAGTTCATGTGTTTCCTGGAACCACAACACAGCCAACTTCTTTTACAAAAACAACTACAACTATAGTAAGTACTTAGTGATGAAATATAATTCTAAAGTAGTCTGAATTAGTCATAAACATAGAAGATATTGGGGCACTCTCACAGGAGTTATCCTTATATTTTGGCAATGAAAGATATAAATGAAGCAGTAACTTTAATATGCTAGAATTTTCATCATCAAAATAAGAAGACTGTATTGTACCTGTTAGTCATTAATTTTGAATTAGGGTAAATATATCAATGCAAAGCACTTTTATAGGCCTTTTCACTATTATTTTATTTAGATACTTAGTAATTTTGTTGATTCTTATCACAGAATACTTTTCTCTATTTAAATAAATACTCATGAAGATTTTATTATGTACATAGCACCATATAAGGTTTACAAAAATATTTTACAAAGTTGTTTCCTTGAAAAATAGTCTCACTAGAAGATAAGATTTACACTTAGAACAATTTAAATAAATATTAGACTGTCAAATGAGTACAACTGTTATTTAACTTTGAGGTTGAAAATAAGGTAAGTTTATTTGTGTTGAGATAGGCAGTACATTCTATATATAGAGGAGAAAAATAATAATGTAGTTCTGTAAAAACATATTTTTATATGTAAAGAGAAGAAAAGCTTTGCAGGATGAATGCATAGAATTACACCTGGGAAGAGCATAATATATTCTAGGGAATGTTGAGGAGACAGTGAAGCCCAAGGCTAGATTTGTGTCAGAAAAAATGAAGCTTATCGTAGATACATAAAATCTTTCTGCATGAAACATCTTGAGTGTAAAGAGATTTTAGATGATTGCTGGAGAAAGGAAATTATAACCATTTCACAGTGGAAAAATAAACTCCCAATGCCTCATAAACTTTGCTAATATGGAAATAAAGAGACAATCAATTATCAGTGCTGTGGTAAAAGGATGATTAGTTTCAATAATTGGTTTGTATGGAATATGCTGTTTGATTTCAAACAGGTAAAGTTAAAACAGCCAAGTAGGTATTTATTCATATGCATGCCCTCACTAACATTATTATGATGCTCTCTATTAAACTGAGCTAACACAATGAAAGATATCTCAGTTAAAATAGCCATTTGTTAAATATGCTATAGAAAATTTTTTCCAATGCTTGATTTTACAGTCAAGAAGTTTTACATTAGCTATACAAAATCATCACATTACAATTTGAATATTCAGGATCCAAAGAAAACCATAAATTGAATAAAAGTGGTATAGGCTACCTAGCAGAAGGAAATTACTATTGTCTCTATAGGCTTCTAATTATTTCTAACAATTTTTCAATCCAGAAAACAGCACATGATTAACTGTAACCAGGCACATGAGAAAATGAGATGTCATAACCAAGAAGAAACAAAACCACAAAAGCAGAAACAAGAATACAGTTACTACAGAAATTTTCTAACACAAACTATAAAATAATTATACTTTAAATTCAAGAGCTAAAAATCAAGTTTAAAATTTGATTAGGGTATTGGAGACTGTAAAGGTAACATACACTACTTGAAAATGTATCAAATATATCTAAATCACAAAAAATGCAATAACCGAAATAAAAACTTGACCATATTGACATATAGACTATATAAACAATATACCCAGCAATTATTTAATTTCAGATTTTGGTGGAACACATAAATATTTACAATTTGATCATATATTAAGTTGTAAAATAAATCTTAATAGATTTCAGTAGGTCGAAATCATGCTGAGTATAACCTATGATCTTAAATAATTAGGCTAGAGATCAAAACAAACAGGTATCTAAAATATTTCTTATATCTTTAGGAGTTAAGGAAATAGAGAGTATCTTTAAATTAACAAATGAAAATGCTACATAATAAAACTGTGAGATGTAGTTAAAATAGAATCGAAGGTTATATGTTTTCCTCTAAGTACCATTTAAACTGCATCTCACAATTTTTAACAACACATTTTTATCATTTATTTTAAAATATTATTGATTTCCTTAAAGGTTATTTTTTCTTTATGTATAATTCAAACTGCATTTCATCCGAAGTTAGAAAAAGAACAGCAAAATAAAATGGAAGAGATTTTTCTAAATGAAATAAGATAACTAAAATTAATGAAGTAGAAGGAAAATCTATAAAACTATGGCCAATAGTTTTTTTTAAAATAATAATAAATTTTTATTACTGAGAGGGGGCTGATAAAAGCAGGAGTGAAGTCATATTTTACCAATGTCAGAAATGAAAAAAGAACATCACTAGTTCTGCAACCCTTCAAAACAAAATCCTAAGAAAGAGAATATTATCAACAACCTTGCCAATAAATTTGAAGAAAAATTGTGTGAGAACTTATTCTATCTCAAATACTTAATATAAAATGCATTAATTAAGATAGTATAGTGTGGGTTCACGGAAGACAACTAGACATGAGAATGGACAAAGAGTCCAGCTAATGGTCCACAGCATAAGGACCTATAATTTATGCAAAATCTGACACTACAGAGCTGTAGTAAAAGGATGATTAATTTTAATAAAATATACTGGGCAATTGGTATGTGCATAGACAAAATAGGAATAATTCCTTATCTAAATTAAGACCAAATTGTAAACTGAAATGGCCAAAATAAATAATTAAATTTTAGAAAAACTATAAAAGACTATTTTAATAACTTGGGGATAGAGAAAGATTTGTTAAATAAGATTTTAAAAAAACAACCTAACTATAAAGAAAATTTTTAGAAAACTGAATACATTAATATTAAGAACTCCTTATTATGGGTAAAAAGATAGCATATTTGATTATGTGACTTTTGCTTCAGAATAATTTAGTGGAGAAGACTAAGCATAAGGAAGTTTAAACAAAACTTGGCCTAAGATGACAATTACTGAGAATGTGTTATGGACTATTGTACTATTAGTGGATTATAGTACTATTTTTAATACTTTGAATATGTGTTAGGTATCACAAAAAAAAGTTGTAAAATAATTGAAAAGGAAATAATCTGAGATGCCTATGTTCTTTGGTAAGTTATTAGCATTTAATGCTCTAAATTTTTGCAAAATAATCTTCTCAGATAAAATACCTCATTTTGGGGCTTATTAAAATTGTCTGCTTTGGATCTTTTAATCATATATTTTATATAGTCAAACCCTAAAATTATGTTAAGCATGAATATTCTCCTGGTCATTCAGTAAATTAGTTCTCAGTTCCTCTCTCTAACCCTGTATGTGATCATGGGACTTTCTTTCACATTCTACAAATATGTAATCAAATCATTTTATATCAGGTAACATTGTCTAAGACTGAACTATGACATCAGTAATGTAAGAAACAGTTAAAATGTGTTGTTTTCTGTTTCTAGTTCAACATGAGTCAATTTTCTCTGCTGGATCTTGCTCTTTTGGGAGAGAATATTTTAGCCAGTATCACAGTGGGGAAAAAAAATAACATACTAATACATGCATCCTACCATCCAAATTCTTGATCAATAAACCAAAATCTCACAGAGCAGCAGAATGCTTGTAATATAACATAAAGACAGAATCAATTCTGCAGCAAGATGTGAAAGAATTTTTATATTTGTAGTTGAGTGGTATTGTAATCCATATAATTCTCTTGGCAAACTATGTTAGGCTTACTAAAAGAAGCAAACCAATTAATACTGCCTGGAAATGATTACCAATCTATGACTTATTAATTTACTCTCAAGGACTATGGCAAATGGTCTTTGTTGTTCTCCTTAAGCCATATCATCTTTTATGTTTATATGTGTACTTACATAATACAGAAAGATATATGTACCTCTCTTTGAGAAAAGTCTTACCAAACCAGAAGTGACCTTAGAAATTCTATAGTTCAATTTGTTCATTGTGAAAAAAGAAAAAATGATACCCAAACAGTTTATAACTTCTTTTCTATTTAAGTGAGCAAACAGACACACAAAAACACCTGCATATTTTAAGATATGTTTTAAAGAGATACTATATCTAAAGGTGTTTTTTAATGTAATACTGACTAGCTATTATTTATATCTGAGTATGTTATAAAAGTACTCAGTAAAGATAACCTGTATCATCAGCTAAATATCTATTCATTAACTTCATGGTCAAGCCTTGTGCTAGTGTTTGGAGTACAAAGTTGAATATGTCAGAGAAAAATGTTCTAGCCACAAATAATAGAATATCCAACTTGAAGTGGCTTAATAATAAAAACTCAATTTCAGAAAACTAGTAGACTATTAGGGCAAAAATTTAAAGATCTTTGTATACCATCATAAGGAATATGGCTTTATATTCCAATTGGAAAGAGATTACAAGAGAAGGATGATAGGAACAGATATGTCTGAAAAGTGTGAGTGATTTTAGAATAAGTATGGAGAAAACATGAAGGGAAGATTGGTAAAGGAATAAAACAGTGCCCATGAAACCAGTTAGGATCATTTTTTTAATAATCCAAATAAGAAAGCCAGGCCCTAAAATAAGGCTGTGGTATTTTATGTAGAAGTGGTAGATCTGAAATATACATAAAGAATAGAATTCTCCATTTATTGTGTTTAAAAGGTATATATTACAATATAATGTGAGAAAAATAATTTCTTTTAGGATTAGCTATTTTTGTTTTACTGTAGCTATTTTTATTATTATGTAGATTTTCCCATTTACGATATTGAATGAGATATGAAAACTTAAAAACATTTCTAAGTGGTTAGACTCTACTGCCAGACTTTTATCTGTTTCTAAATATAACTATAAAATCCCATTACAAAACAGAACATGCTTAAAGCCAGATACTAACAATGTATGTCTATAAGTTATAAAGAAATTATGGCCTGTGAATAAAATGCTCAGTTATTAAAAATAAATTCAGTCATATAATAAATATTATAGAAAGTATCGTCAACATAAAATTCACTATAAATGCAAATTATTTTCTTTACAAAAAATTCTTTTAGGCTCTTGAAAAAATATAGGGCATCTCATAAATTTTAATCTGGTGAAGGTATTCAATAAAAACCTCTGCATCTTTTACAATGCCAAGTATGGTACTTGATAAATAAAAGGAACAATGCCATATGTTATATAAAATCTATGTGATAGTTCTTAATTGGGAAAAAGGGAGATTTATGAACTGTTGAAGAATTTGGTGAAAGTTATGGTCTCTCTTTCTCTCCAGAACAATGTACACATGTATATGTGCATATACTTTTATACTCAATATTAGAGGTTTTATCCTTGGAACCCAGATTAAGATATCCTGACTAAAAACAAAGGTTTATTACTGCTTCTGAATTTGTAAAAAAAAAAAAAAAAATGTTTCCTTGAACACAATATATATTTTATTATGATAGAGTAAACAAAGAAATATAAGGCACTAAAATAACTAGAGAAAACTTTACATATATTTCTTAAATGTTAACATTTAGCATGTTCTTATAAACATTACAATAAGTAAAATAATAACTTGAAACTTAGAAAGGAAAAAAATCTTTTATCTTTAATGTAGAATGACTTAGTCAAAGAAACTAATGATAAATCAGCCCGACCCTAGACTAAAATAAAGAAACTGCTGCAAATTGTCTCCCAATTAACCTTTGTCTTTGAACCCTTGCCTGCCTATTCAGAGGTCCTGCTCAAGGCAGGTAGGGAAGAAGAAACTGTCATGTTTCATGAGCTAAACTAAACTCACCCAATTTAGTCCAGATTGGCTAAGAGACAATGAGGTAACTGGCTAGACATGCATTTCCTGAAAATATAATCCCCAAAGAATTATTAATCAAAATTCTTGAAACTATCTACATTCAGCAAATTGAGTCCATAATAAAAAGCCCAGAATTAATATCCATTTTCAAAATATAGAAGATAGTAGAAATCTTAAATCATGCTAATTTATGTTTTTACTCTGATGTCAGCAGAAATAGTACATGGGTAAAAGAGTAGAAAGGAGAAAGTTTCTATAAATAACTGTTCAATCTACCCATTAGTTTATCCTGGTAACATGTTTCATAATGTGCATTAGTATAATTAAAAGGTTTTTAACCACTGAAGAACTAAAGAAAAGCATTAGATCTATAGAGTGAAAAACTTGGGATTGTTTAGTGTCTTTCACTTAATCTGAACTTTGAAGACTAATCCTAAAGATATCATGGCTTCTTAGAGACATTCTTAGAGACAAGGGTTATGTCTTTATAACCATGTTTTCTACACTATATTTTACTTCACTGCAGAGTCACAGTATGTTTTCCCAAGGCTGACCGTGACTCATCAAAAGCCGATCCTTTACTAGCATATACTTCACAAGCTAATTTGCAGTGAAATATGTCTGGAACTTTGTTTTTAGCTGGTAATTTAAAACAGTGGTATGCTGGAGCTGGCTCATTTAAGATAAGGAGAGCCTATTGTTACATATTCAGAAATTCTGTAAGTTGATTCTTAAGCCTTTAGTAGATTGAATTCAGTCATGGTGAAAATATTAATACTATGAAAACTGGTAAGACTACATTCCAAATATTTGTTTGTTTGCCTGTTTGTTTTGATTTCAAGGGTTAGTTTACCAGCCCACTACTGGACCTGTTCATCTTAGTCATTAGTAGACTTAGAAAGGTAGAAAAAAACTTTAAAGTGGGTAAAAAGAAGATTTAAAAGAGATTAGCAAATACTTATGTATGATAAATAAAATTTAGCTACCAAAAAAATGAAAGAGCATTTACTTTTTCATCCCTCATTTAAATAAAAAATGTAGCACTATATTTTTTTTAATAAGTAGAACATCCATGGAAACCACTGGTACTTTCTGTTGACTTGACTATAACCTTTACTATGCATGTATGTATATGTATGTGTGTGTGTAGTTATAAATATATATATAGTAAAATATATAGTTATAAATATATATATATGGTTATACATATATATAACAAAAGAAATTAGGGAAATATATTACTTGCTGTGAGCTGTGCTTTAATACCCACTCTGCCTTACATGCCTAGGAAATGAAGCTCATTGTGTTATTTCACACAATGTCTCAGTCCTGAACTAAGTTTCTCTCATTCTTTTTCTTTATGTAATATGAAGAAATAATGACACCATAGTAGTGGTAACAGCAAACATTAATTGATTACCTACTAACTGCTATAAGCTTGCATAAGATATTTTCATTCTTCACAGTGACCCTGCTCACTAGGCAACATTGTTCTAAACAGAAATTAACTTGCTCAATTTAAGTGACAGTCAAAATTTCAGCCCAGATATTTCCAGAGGCCATGTCTTTTCCACTATTCCACTACAAATGTATTTTTTAAACTCGATTAACCCATGCATCCTTTTTACAGGAAAAAAACAAAACAATAAAAATATTTTCTTTATGATTTTCTTAATAACATTTTATTTTTTCTAGCTTACTTTATTATAAGAATACCATATATAATATATAGATAACAGACAAAATATGATTTTTCATGTTATTGGTAAGGCTTTCAGTCAACAATACGGTATTTGTCATTAAGTTTTTGGAGAATCAAAAGTTATATATGAATTTTCAACTGTTTGGGTGGCAGGTTTGTATGTGTGTGTGTCAGTCCCCTAACCTCTATGCAAGGGTCAACTGGTACAGAAAACCGGCATGGTCTAACTCCATCTACCACTTTATCAGCAAGTTACATCTTTGACAAATGATACATAATTTCCTTTTCTGATTCTACTTGACTATTTTACTGCCTAAAGTTACATAACTGTCTTCCTGAGCTATTCAACAGAAAAACAAGGATTTCTTTTTAAGGAATGCAGTATCTTACCTAATTAAAAAGAAAATTATATGTATTACTCTCTTGATTGGTGTCTTACAAATTATGTCTTAAGAAATAATACTTTTATAAATAAATACTACCCTCCCCTTAATAAGATAAGATTGTGTTTAGTCGTATATACAGAAATTACTGCATGAAAGTCTTCAAGGTTGTGAAACTTCCTTTAAAAAAAAAATATATGTGTGTGTGTGTGTGTGTGTGTGTGTGTGTGTGTGTGTATTCGGTTACAGTTGGCACATAATATTATATTATGGCGTACAACATAGTGATTAGATAGTTATTTAACTTATGAAATGATCTCCTATGAATCTAGTACCTATCTGACATCATACATAGTCATCATAATATTATGAACTATATTCTTTATACATTTTACTCTCCTTGAGTATTTTTTTTTAACTACTAATATGTTCTTTTTAATCCTTTCCCCTTTTTATCCACCCTCCAAGCGCTCCTTCCATCTGGAAACCAGCAAAATGTTCTCTGTATCTATGAGTTAGTTTCTGTTTTGTTTGTTTATTTTGGTTTTTAGATTTCACATTTAAGTGAAATCATATGGTATCTGTCTTTCTTTGTCTGACTTACTCCACTTAGCACAATATCCTCTAGGTTCATTCATGTTGTTGCAGGAGACAAGATTTTATTCTTTTTCTTTGCTAAGTAATATTTTATTGTATATCTGTACCACTCTCTTTATCTATTTATTTATTGATAGACACCCAGTTTGCCTTCATATATTGACTATTGTAAACAATAGTCAATTACCGGGATTACTGGGTCTTTCTTTGTCTCTTGTTATAACCTTTGTTTTAAATCTATTTTGTGTGGTTTAAGTATTGCTATCTCTAATTTTTTCTTTTTTCTTATATATATTTTTTCCTATCTTTATTGAAATACAAAAAACAATTAGTTGCTTGTATTTACATTGTACAATTCAATGAGTTTTTCAAGTATAGTTGGCATACAATAATATACCATTTTCAGTTGTATAGCATAGTAATCAGAGAATCCACATAACTTGCAAAGTGATCACCTCACTAAATCTAGTACCCCCCTTACCTCTTACATATTTATTACAACATTATTACTATCTTCCCCATGTTACACTCAACATCACCATGTCTATTCTGCAACTATCCATTTGTACCTCTTAATCTCTTTGTCTGTTTTTGTCCCTCCCAACCTCCTCCCATCTAGCATCCCTCAAAATATTCTCTGTATCTGAGTTTATTTTCGCTTTTATTGCTAGTATTGTTGATTTTGTTCTTTAGATTCCATATGTAGTGAAATCATGAGTTTTTGCCTTTCTTTATTCAACCCATTTCATTCTGTGCAATACCCCCTAGGTCCATCAAGGCAATATCTTTTTTCATCCTCTTCCTGTGTGTATGTCTTTAACTCTGAAGTGAGTCTCCCATAGACAACATATATAGGGGTCTTGTTTTCTTATCCATTCAGCCACTCTATCTTTTGGTTGGAGTACTTAATATTTTTCTATTTGAGGTACTTGATAGGAATGTAGTTGTTACCATTCTTTATTGCTGTTTTATGTCACATGTTTTTTTCTTTTTAAAGAAGTCCTCCAACATTTCCTGTAATACTGGCTTGTTGTTAATAAATTTCTTTAGCTTATTTTTGTCTCGGATGCTCTTTATCTGTCCTTCAACTCTAAATAATAGCTTTGCTGGATAAAATATTATTGGTCGTAGATCCTGGGTTTTCATCTTATCAAATATTTTGTGCCAAGCCCTTCTGTCCTGCAGTTTTGTTTTGTTTTGTTTTGTTTTGTTTTTGAGAAATCAGCTGCCAGTCTTATGGGTGCTCTCTTGTAGGTAACTACCTGCTCTTCTCTTGCTGCTTTTAAAATTTTCTTTGTATTTAACCTTTGACATTTTAATTATGATATGTCTTGGTGTGGGACTCTGGGTTTCTCTTTTATGGGACTCTCTGAGCTTCCTGGGGTTCTGTGTCTTTTCCTTCACCAGCGAAGGGAAGTTTTCCATTATTTCATCAAATAACTCTTCTTTTTTTCTGGTACCCCTATGATATGGATATTTTTACATTTAATAGTGTACCATAAGTTCCTTAAATTATTATTATAGTCTTGGCTTCTTCTTTTTCTTTTTTTTTTTATTTGGCCAATCTGATCAAGTGTCCTTGACTTTTCTATTCTCTATGTAAGTTATTTAACCCTCCTTTTTATTCACTACGTTTATTTCATATAATATACCTTTTATCTCAGATAAAGTATTCTTTATTTATGACTGGTTCCCTTTTATAAATTCCACTTCCACTTTTATTTTTTCTAAAGTTCTCACTGAATTAATCTATACTTCCCATAAGTTTTTGAGCATCTTTATAACCAGTGTTTTGAACTCTGCATGTGTCAGATTACTTGACTCCCTTATTCCTGGATCTCTATTCTATTCTCTCATATAGTTTCTGCTTCTTTGTCTTCCTACTTTGGCCACTTTTCTGTGTCTGTTGCTATGTTCTAAGCAAAGCTCTTAAGTCTCCTAGTCTTTTTAGTTCAATTTTGTGTAGTAGGTGTTCAGTGGCACAGTCCTGAGAGGGGTTCAGCTGCAGGCCAAATTTAGCCCTAGCTTGTGCCCCTCTGGGGCTACCTATCTAGATTCAGCAAGCAACCTACAGATGCTGTGCTTATCGTTGCTTCAAAAAGCCACACCAGAAACTGAGGTCAGTTGCCACCAGTGTGAGTCTAGGCACTGCTCAGCAAGGAGCACCTGATTAAGTGAGGACATACATGGATGTGGCTTAGTGGGGCCGAGAATTGGGGAAGGCAGAGTTTCAGGGAATCCTCTAGGTAGAGCCACCTCTGTTATCCATTTTGTTGATGTCTCCACTCTGGTGGCATTGAGTCTGCACATTGTATGTTGGCGGGGGGTACTCAACAGAGGAACAATGGACTCTGCTAGCACTTCTGTACAGAGTGTGTCTTGCCTCTTCCCTCACTCTGACAACTCAGTGTCCCCCTGTGCAGCTGAACTAACACTGCTGCTCAGAGTGAGAAGGTTCATCACTGCAAAAGTCCACTCATGGGCATGGACCCTTTAAAAGGGGTCTGCAGCTGCTACAGCCTTTGTCCCACTCTGCTGCTGGGGACCAGCAGCCTCACGTCCTTGCCCCATTCTACCTTCAGCTGTTGCATTCTTAGTTTTCTTCCTAGTTAAATGGCTTGTTCATCTAGATCCCAGGTGATTTTCCTTGCTGTTTGCTCCTTGTTTCTGTCATAACTTTAATTTGTTTGCCAAAAGGATGAATAGAGCCTCTATCATCAATGCCATTTTTCTTCTGATCTTAAAAGGGCAAATGTTTCACTTTTATAAAATATCTTTATAAAATATCTATTTTTGTGTCTTTTGATCTGAAGTGAGTCTTTTGTAGGCAGCATATGTAAGGGTTTTGCTTTCTTATCCATTCTATTGGCCTATATTTTGATTGGAACATTTAATCCATTTACATTTAAAGAAAATGTTGATGGACATGTAGTTTTGCCATTTTATTATTAATATTTTTTAATGTTTTCCCCCTCCCGCCTCTTCTTTTTAAAGAAGTTTCTCTAACGTTTCTTATGATACTGGTTTGGTGTTGATGAACTTCTTAAGTTTTTTTTTTTTTTTTTTTTTTGGTCTGGAAAGCTCTTTATCTAGGACCGTCTGTATTTTTTCTTTAATGTATAACTGTCTGCTATGTATGAGTGTCCTTATGCAAAAAGAACATTGACTCAAACTTAGAAAAAAAAGCTAGTAAAAGGTATGAGTACAGAACAATATTCAAGTTCATGATGTAGATTATGAATTTTGATCATATGAGATTTCACATATTTGCATATTTAAGTACACTGATATTAGATTTAATGCTACTTTAAGATACATTATAACTTTCTTTGGAACTTGTTATTAGGATAGTTAATTTTAAAAGTTATTTGTATTTAATATTTTACAAGATATAAAGAAAGTCACAGATCCTTCTAAAGTAATAAAACAGGCTCCTGCATTGAGAATTCCAAAACTAGAAAAGTCTTTTATACTGTATGTAAGTGAAAAGGAATGGCACTAGGAGTTTTAACTTTATTACTAGGCCCAGACCAAAGACCTCTAGCTTATTTCTCCAAACAATTTGACTTGGTTGTTCAAAGATGGCTCAGCTAGTTACGGGCTGTCACAGCTATAGCTCTTATTGTAAATGAAGCTTCTAAACTAACTTTAGGTCAACAGACATATTAACTCTCAACCAGGTTCAAACAGTGCTTAAAATAAAAGGACATTCTTTCATTACAGGGCATAGACTAATCAAATACCAAGCATTATTGCTAGATACCCTAGACATCACCTTAAAGATCGGCTAGACCTTGAACCCAGCCACCCTGTTCCCCATAACTAAGGAAGAGTCTTTATATCAATGTTTGGAGGTAATTAGAAAAGTTTTACTCCAGCCATCCAGGTCTTCAAGACAAGCCCTTACCTAACCCAGATGGAGAATAGTTTACAGATGGCAGCAGCTTTGTTGAGCAAGGGATCCAAAAGACCAGCTAGCTATGCTGTAGTAAGCCTCCATGATACTATAAAGGCAAGGGCCCTTCTTCCCTTCTGCTCAAAAAGCTGAATCAATATCTCTTTCAAAGCCTTACAATTTGAAAAAGGGACAAAGTTACATATTTATACTAATTCTAATTATGGCCTCCACATTTTACATGTTCATGATGCTATATGAAAGAAAGAAAAGAGTATGCTAACAGCAAAAGGCACTTCTATTACAAGGTACCAATGCATAGTTTCAAGTGACCAGGTGGGTTTTTCATTAGCATAGGCAAAATAGAATTTTATTCATCTATACAGGTAGGGCCTACAGCCCCATCTGACTGGCAGAATTTAACAAAAGACAATCCTCAGCTTTCATCAACATTTAAGAATAGGGGGTTAAAAGTCTCAGGGAAGAATGAGCTAGTATAAAATAACTAACAGAACGGAGACCATCTCACGTAATACTGAGACCTCATTTTTTAAAAAATGTAGTCTGACTCTTTTCCTCCTTGCTGACATTCCAGTTAAGGTTTAGCTCAGTGTTCACAGCCTCTGAGGAAGAAAGAAACTGATAATATCTTGAGTTTGCAATTTAGGACTAGTCATTTAAAATACAAAGGCTAACTGACACGTTTGCATAAGCCTTTGTTTTGCAGGACCTAAGCAGGGACTATTAACCATGAAAAAAAATCTTGTAACTAAATGGATGATGACTACATGGCAGACATCATAGGTTCAAGAATTATATTTTTATTTTTGAACCCCTTATCACTTTTTGATAGCCTATATAATCTTGTCATAAAAAGCCTTCAAGGAGCATTTTTCCCCCTTTATGCACAAGTCTCTCTCACTCTCTCTCCACTTCCACCTTCCCTCTCTTCTTCTCCCCACCAATAAACTACATTTGCTCAAATTTATTCTGGGTTCAGTAATCACTTCTATGATATTGAGACTCAAAAACTTGGTTTTTCGCATCCAGTTACATTTTCTGTAAAATATAACAAGTTAAGTAATTAAGGTTATGAATCAAACCAATTAACTGTAAACAGTTGTAAGAAGCTTAGTACATGACCAAACAGAAGGGAAATTCATTTTTCACTAGTGATTTACCTAATGGTGAGATAAATGTCTGATGACATACATAGTCCAGTATCCTGTAATTCCTTAGCCATTTATTATGTCACTCTTCATGCTCATTCTAGAGAGATTAACTGCTCAATTGTTCAACTATAAAGGTATCTTAACTTTATGGTTTCTACTTAAGTAAGCCTATAAGAAGTAAAAAAAAGTTTCAACCTATATTTAAAATTTAAATATAAAAGAACATATTTTGTTGAATAACATGTACATGATCTAAAATGACTTTCAGAAATTTTAGAATATAATAATTAAATCAAATTTTAATAATTTTTCTTATGAGAAAGCTATTCCATTAATATATTAACAAAACTTCCTAGCTAGTCATGCTTGTTAATCTATATTAACATTAAATTTTCACATGGTAAAATAGAACCATTGTATGATTCAATAAAATTCCAAGTTTCAATTACTTTTATTCACATTACACAAGAGAAAACTGAGATTCCAGGAGTTTAAATAACTTCAAAAGTCACAAAGTGGTAGAACCAAGATGATTGGCAGAAAGGTATAGAAATGGTTGAGGTTTGAGCAATCTTCTGACCAGTGTGGCGAGTTAGAGAAAAGAGTAAAAGTAAAGAGATAGTCAGGATTCATATCCTGCAATGACTCATGAGCCACAATAAGCATATAGATTTATTTTGAATCAATCAAATTACATATCGTTGTGACATTTGCTGTAAAGGAGGAGGAAACAAATTTATGGTAATATAGACAATGTTACAAATTCTAGCTTGGAGAATATGAGCAGTTCCACAAAGAGATATTTGAATTTTATGTAAGTCTTTGATGCATGGAACAAGAAGCAAAGACATTTAGAAATAGTGGAAATTGAGAAACATAGGTGTGAGAATACATGATCTATTCTTGAAAGAAGAAAAAAGCAAGTGTATCTAAAGCCTGTGAGCTTTGCTCTGATATTTTATTGGGCAGAGGTCAGCCCAGAAAGGTAGATATTAGATAGATGGGTACAGGTTTAGAGTCAATGCTACGGGTTTTAGATTATTTTATAGACAATATGAAGCCAATTTTAAAAAGTGTAAGTGTAAATGAAAGTTTCAGGATTAAAATTATACCAGCAGAGTGGAAGATAGAATGAGGAAGAAAAGAAGAGAACATCAGTTAGTTTACTATTGCAATAAGTAAGGCAAGAGTGAATATCTCTGTCTTCATGATTATTATCTTTTGGGGACTTCAAAAACTTTACAAACAAATAAAACATAAGGTGATAATGTAATAAGCTATGGAAACACTGAGAATATCAAATGCTAACCCTCAAATTTGATAAAAGATATATCTATTTAAAATTTTTTTGAATCACCAATTGAAAGAATATATAATTGACAGAGCCAAGCTTGTGAATAACACATATTTAAATATTTATTCTATGCACATGGATTATCAAAGAGATTAAAATAGCTGTATCTATTGTACAAAGGGCGTTGCAAGAATCAAATGAAACGAGTCATGAAAGCTCTTATAATAAAGAAGCTATGTAAATATAAGTCATTAATATTATATTTAAGCCCTGTAGAAAAAATTTGTTTTTTACATAATTTCTGAAGAAAAGTAATATCTTAACTTCTCCTAGATTTTCAAATATTTTTAAAAAATAAATGCAGCTTTTTTTAAAAATAAAAGCTTTAGATATTTTTGGTGTGTGTTCATGGGAAAAGGAGGAGAAAAAAACAGAAAAGAAAGAAGCTGGGACATTTACCTTTGTGTGTCAAGCCAACTAAGTACAAGAAGTAATGATAGTTCTTACATCTAACCTCTAAACAATTTTCAAACACTTTGAATTGGATCTATACAATTGAATTCTCATCAAAAAAAACAAAAACTACAATGACTTTTATATAATATAGAAACATTTTTTTCTGAAAATTATCACCATATCTTTATTTTCTCAGGAGGTAGCATTGTCTACTAAAAAGAACATAATCTTTAGAAATACACAATCTGTATGTAAACACCAGTTCTGCTGCTTGGTAACTGTGGAACTTTAGGTAACATACAGGAGAACCTCCCTGGGCCTTAGTCCTTCAGATATTGGAAGCATGAACACCTTTCTTTTAGGATCGGCATTAGGGGAAACTGAAATAATTAAGCTAAAGGGCTTAATTAGCATTGATCATGCACACAGTGTCTGTTAACCAAAAGCTACTTCTACCCTTTTCAGTTTTAAGGTTTTATATCTCTTTTATACATAGATTCTGATACACATCTTTCTGGGATATAGTAGGCATTCAATAAATATTTGTTGAGGAAAAAAAAGGAAGGAGGAAAAGAAGGAAGAAAGAGGAAGGTAAAAAGAAAAAGCAAGTTAGCTAGCTAACACCATTAGGTATAGGGTCTCTTTTTTATATATATATTAGTAGTGGCATTATCAAATGTGTTTGGTAGAGATATATTACCTTAATGAGTTAAAAATAGAACTGGGTAATTAAATAACATAACCAAACTGTTATCCTTTTAGTCTACTTATCATTTAGAAATACAATGTATTATTTATTTAAGAAAACAAGGCCAAGTATTTCAACTGACACTGCTGGAATTTAGTCTTATTTATTAATCTTTCTTTTCCCAGACATGTCCAGGTTGTTATAGTGTAAAACAGAATGTTTAGTTATGTAATACTTAATCTCAATAACTACTAATATTCAGCAAAGTAATTGAAATTCCTCTTGTTGAATTATATAAAAGATACTATTTCTGCTATCACATCTTTTGTTTGTAAATGCTTATTTTCTCCTTTTTAAAAATTACTTGTAAAACAAGCTCCATGATTTATGTTGCCTTAAGAAATGCACACCAATGTTTACATGCTCACAAACTTAGCCTATCCTATGCTGCCATCTGCTGGGAATATGACATTGGTTAGTCATGGAAATTACATTAAACTTCATATTAATAGCTTCTTTAATTGTTAAATTTTAGATGGCAATTTATCTGAGGAAAAAACCTTTTTGCATTTTTATGATAGGGAACTGGAAAAGGCAACAACCTGTTTTTTAAATAACACTTTGTGAACTAAACTCATGGACCTTGGACTTAAAATGAATTTTATTAATTTGACCTGAAAGGCAAAGGAAGTAAAAGCAAAAATAAATGAATGGGACTACTTCAAACTAAAAAGCTTCTGCACAGCAAAACACCTGTCAACAAGGTAAAGAAAACAACCATCTGAATGGGAAAATATATTTGCAAGCAACTCCACCAATAAGGGCCTAATACCCAAAATATACAAAGAATTCATACAACTCATTAACAACAACAACAACAACAAACAATCCAATTAAAAAATGGACAGAGTAACTGAACAGACACTTCTCTTAAGAAGATATGCAATGGCTGACAAACTTAACATCACTAGCTATTAGGGAAATGTAAATCAAAACCAGAATAAGATACCATCTCAAACTTGTTAGAATAACTATACTCAAAAGAATAAGTAATAACAAATGTTAGAGAGGATGCAGAGAAAAAAGAATGCTCATACACTACTGGTGGGACTTTGAATTGGTACAGCCACTATGGAAAACAGTATGGAGGTTCCTCAAAAAACTAAGAATTGATCTACCATATGATCCAGCAATCCCTCTACTGGATATTTACCTCAAAGACTTGAAAATCCATATCCAGAAAGATATCTGCACACTGATGTTCATAGCAACATTATTCACAGTGGCCAGGCCATGGAAGCAACTGAAATATCCTATGATAGATGATTGGCTAAAGAAGCTGTGGTACATATATACAATGGAATATTACTCAGCTGTAAGAAGAGATGAAATACTGTTATTTGCAAAAATGTGGATGGACTTCGAGATAATCATGCTAAGTAAGCAAAATAAGCTAGACAGAAAAAGTTGAAAATCATATCATATCACTTATATGTGGGATATAAACCTAAAAGCAATAAACAAATATGACAAACAAATAAAGACCCATAGACATGGACAGTAGACTAGTGGTTACCAGAGGCTAAAGGGTGGAACAAGAGTGGGGAGGCAGATGAGATAAAAGGCATCAAATATGTGGTGAGAGAAAGAAATCTATGGGAGGTGAACACACACACACTCACACAAACACATATATGCCTTACTGTTGAATTGTACACCTGAAACTTACTGGATTTTGTTAATCAATGTCACCATAATAAAAATAAATAAATTTAAATAAATAAATAAATAAATATAATACTTTGCCCTGTAAACAACTTGCTGATTCATTCAATCTGTCATTTAGACAACACTTGCTGATATCTTCTCTTGCTGATATCTTCTCTGTGCCAAGAACTCTATATCATTGTAGATGAGCAACTGATGTTTTATATTTAATAGGAGTTTATTTGCCGGTAGATGAATCACAATTAAAATAATTCTGGTAAAGTGATGTACATATTACAGTAATTCGCTGTATCTGTGTTTGTTTTAAATAAGTGTTGGATGATGATCTTAACAATATAAATAGGAGAAACAAAGTGAAATGTTCAAACATTCTACTTAGCCTATACAGTTCATAATTTTGTCAACAGAACTGCTATTAATACCTAATAAATAGTTGCTATATTTCTCAGATTACTACTTCTGTCTTAATAAAGATTTCATATTATTGGAGCTCTGATAACTAGATTCTTGAAGTTCTAACTCTAACGGGAGTTCTTTTTGTGATGCGTCTCTATACTGTTGCTTGGTGCCTCTTCAAAGAGTAAGATTTGAATTTCTGCTTCTATTTGAATTTGTTCATTGCTCATAAAGTCAATCAAAAATGCCTTTAAAAGGCCACAATGAAAGGGGAGAGAAGAGATTAGGAAAAATGTATTGCTCTTTTCCTAATGATCAATCAAATAGTTCAAGCTAATAACTATTTGTCTGAAAAATATAGTAAACTAAGAAAGTATAATAAGTGGTTTTAAAAGTCTGTACTGTACCCATTTCCTGCTCCTTTTAATGAATATCTGATCTAAAATTGTATACAATGAGAGGGGATGTGTGAAAGTGCTACAGTGAAGAGGAACATGTAGGAATAATAAAGCTATAACACAGTAACTGTTAAACTAGAAACTTCTCATGTACTCCAATGTCATCTACTAAGCTCATAGTTTTTCTACTTTTTTTTCCTTTTTTTTCTGAATTCAGATATAACAGAGTAATAGGAAATATTTTTAGCATCTAAGTAGCTATTTTGTTATGAAATTTTTCTTAAAGTGGTTTAAAGATATTATTTTCAGTATCATATACAAAAGAAATATTTATTAATCGGTATTTTGTTTAGGTTAAATTTTATTATTTCTGTGTGTATGTGTGTGTATGCAGTTTGTTAACTAGGAAACAATGCTATTGGATTAATGTCAAAACCTGGAACTGATTTTGAGAATTTTGACAATTTTAATTTTAAAAAAATGCACTCAGTTTATTTTTAAAAACTTTCTTTCTCTGTTTTATTATTTCTTTATCTATAGTGCTCCTTCCTTTTCAAGATTCTTTCCCCACTGTCACAAACATTAGCAACACGTACCAAGTCTTACAACAAAGGAGCCCAGGCAGGTACCAAGGTAGGAACCATCTTGATGCTTTATAGAAATAAATTTTTGGTTTTAAGATTGGAGTCCTTAATATTTCATTAAATTTCAAGTTTAGAGCTATTAAATATTGATTGGCATTTAGAAAGGTTTACTTTCACCCCTAAATTCAAAGTAATTTGTTTTAAATAGCCCTATATTCATTCAACAGTACTTACTGACCACCTAATACTATTCCAGGCACAAGGACACAGAAAAGAGCAAAATCAGATTTACAGATGAGCATTAACATCTACTAGTGGCATTCTGTTGTCCACTATATAATGTTATTACTATTTTCAAGTGAGTTGTTTATTTAACAATAAGAAGACATAAATGTCACAGGAATGGTAAAAATACAAAATTTTTTAAGAATCTAAGATTAAATTTGTAATTTTTTGTCCTAAAAAGTATCAAGATTCATTTATCTTTATCTAAAAGAAAAATAATTATCTGAAATCAATGAAATAAATAATTTTATTAATCTTTACTTAAGAACATAAAATGATTATTGTTTACTATATGAGAAGATATCAAGGGCCAATTTAAGGTCTATCTAAAATAGAGTGTTATGTAGTATTTGTTTACATACCTAACTTAAAATGATTATGATTTATTATACATGGGAAGTTACCAAGGGCCAACTCAATGTCTATTTAGGTATAACATTATGTAGTGTTTGTTTACCTTCTTACTTGTGAAATTAAATTATTAAATAACTTATTTATGTTTACATGCACTAAAGTATATTCTTTTAGAGATTAAAACAAATAATTTTATTACTTCTTTAATTTTTTATAGGCATGGAAACTTAGTGAGTAGTGACACAAAACCAAACACAAGCCTAACTTGCTACCTGGAAATTGTCAGATAAGGACAAAGAGAAAAACATTTCATAGGTATTACAATAGTTGCTCTTTCATTTTTTATAACATCCAGACAACAAAAAAAAGCACTTGAAAATAAATTATATAGTAAATTATAATGTATAAAGATAAATAAAAAATTATGCGTATCAGTTGAAAGTAGAAATAGAAATTGAGGGGGAAAAAGGTAACATTCAACTTTAAGTGATTGACATTGATAATATCAATGATAAGGAAAATATTAAATCTAATACATCTGTAGAAGTATAAATTTATTATGTGTATTGGTGAGGTGGCATTCAAATTTCTATTTCTTTTATTTTTCCCTTTGAAGTCTACAAAAAAATATAGATGAAATTATATAACATAGGTAATATAGTACAGGTATGACTAAAGGATGCCTCTGATACCCATTCATCCTCACAGTGTTAGGTATTCAATGAATATATATTACATGACAAATTAGTGTTTCTTCTCTTACAATATTCTTCTATTTCTTCTATTACAATATTCATTTAGCTATATTTTATTTCAAATTGGAATTAAAATATAAAAATTAAAGCATAATATTTTACTGAATTACAGAACTAAATTTTAAATGTAAAACTATATTTGGCTCAATGTTTGTGGATAGGTAAGGTATTTTCTAGTCACTACCAAAGTAAAATAATTTAAAGAAGTATAAAACATGGTCTTCACTCATCAAGAACCCATATTCTAGTTGGAAAAAGATAGAAGAAAAATATCATAGAGAACAATGTATGATAATTTATTAATTCCTGCCAAAATGCACAGTACATGCAATAAGCTCCATAGGAATTCAGTAAACAGCAAGGTTCTTGTGAACTAGATCAGTCAGAGGAAACTTTGTAGAAGAATTACCACTGGGGTTCACATGAAGAATATGTGTCCTTTTATAGATGGAGAATAGTGGGAAAGAGGTTGCACAGTCTTTAGATTAACCATGGTATACAAACTGTTCACCTGGACTAACTTTCCCTTCTTTGATTTTCTAATACTTAGAAACTGGACTCACATCCTTATTGCCACCTTCTCCAATTCCACCATGTAGTCAAAGTTAGATGCATATGTGGTAGTCTCTCCCTCCATGCTAGTCCTCTTACCTTCTCGAACTAATGTTTTTCTTTTTTTGTTTTTTTTTTGTTTGTTTTGTTTTGTTTTGTTTTGTTTTTACCTTAAAGAACAGTGCTGTGAAGGTTATTTCTGCAAATACATTCTAATATCTGAGAGCCTAGAGATGGAATAAAAATGACTTGTCCCCCATCACTGGATTTTAACAGTAATTACTGTTGTTGTTATTCTCAAATTCATTAATTACTTTAATTTCTGGCTCATGGGTTTTATTTCCACCACTTTTTTTTTGCATATTTCATGGCATACTGAACCATCAAAAAAATGATCCATCAATATCACATCTGATCCATTCTTCTAACCTTTCTGGCCCTACTATTTATTGACCTTCACCCTATTCCAGTACCCACTTCCATGGTCACTATTAGGACTTTGTTATCATCAATAATTATTAGCACTTTAGAAAATCTAAGTGACTACTATTTAAAATATTTAGGTATTTCTTTATTTATCCCAAGTTTTCCATGCTGATGAGTCCACTACTTTTCCTTTATCTATTACTTCTCTCCTGTGTCACTTCTCTTTTTAGCTGGCTTGGATCCATTGTTCAGCATTATAGCTCAATTTTCATGCACTTAACTCTTTTGTCCATCAACCTTTTTCAAATTCACTTAGAAAAAAATCTCAATTCTGATTAAATCCAACTATCATCAGAATCTATAACAGAACTTAAGCAGCAATATATTTTTGTTGAAAATAACACAACTGTGCATTCTGAACTTACTTCAAAATTATGACCATGCTTTCAGATGGTAACTCAATTCAGCCACCCCTATTTATATGCCCCAATAAATTTACTTTACTACTTTAAGTGATGATGATTTCAGAGCTTTCCTGCTTTCTTAAACCTCCATTATTTCCATTTCTTCTCACTCTGAACTGTGAATATCTCATCACAGTTCATAAAACAAAATAATTTTTAAATTCTCTCCGACTTCTAGCACCAACTCCACAAACCTGCCTGCATTAGTACTATACAGCCTGACTTCTTGCCAAGTCTAGAATAAATGCCTCTACTCCTAAGGCCATCCATTCCAGTTATGCTGTGGGTACCCATCTCTCTTACAGTCTCATGAGAATAATTCTAACACCTCTCTCTTATATTCTCTCTCTTCCTCTGTGTGTGTCTGTCTCTCTCTGTTTCTCTCTCCTACATCATTCACAGTGCCTGACATGACATAAAATATTCTACTTTCAAAGTGCTTCACTTGACCCCATTTCCACCTTTAGTAACCACTCCATTTCTGTTATTCTTTATCATAACACCTTTATTTTGTATTTTTAAATTAAATTTATTGGGGTGACATTGGTTAACAAAATTATACAAGGTTCTCCAACATTCCATTAAAATGAACCTTTATCCACGTCTCCAATGAGACACAATTTTTAAAAAAATTATGGCCTAATTCTGACTTCTCTAAACTCATTGTTAAGGAATCTATAGAAAGGTGACAGTGTATATTCTTTCTAACTGCCCTGAGGACATAATAGTGACCATTGTCTTAGATATGCTTAAATAAAGCTTTAATGTCAACAAATAAATTAACATGAAACTACAAGAAAGCTTTTAATAGGCTATAAATATTTATTTATTTAATACATGAATAATAGGATTAAACAAGACAATAATTTTAATCAATTGTCAAGATGACTCTAGTATAGTGAGTGTGAATTACAGAATAGTAATCCTATTAGAAATATAAGGTCTTTGCTAATGTCAGTGTCTATATATAAGAATACAAATTTAGAATAGAATAATAATTGTAAATTATTTTCTTCTAGCCAATGATAGTTTACGATGGATGTACAATTCATCCTGGTAAAAACAGAATACAATATCAATGTTTCTATGTTTAAAAGTATTTTAAAAGCATGAATAAAAGTTCATAATACTAAGGAGAAGCTTTATGGAGCGATTAATTAATGTACTGTCAAGTTTTAAGCATTAAATATGCAAACTATGTATAAATTAAGGGAGTTACAATGCTTATTTTTGCTTAGAGGTCCAAGTACATAATAATAATAAATTGTTTTACTATTAAAAATTTTATTATTTAATTTTTTTAATTACAATGATTTATAAATTTTTGACATACTTTTCTTGAAACCAATATTCTGAAACTTCACAAACCCCATCCCAAGTAGTTTCAAATGTCTCTGTTATCCCCCATTAGTCTCCATTACTACCTAAATAGCCTTAATTAATCACTTTTTGCCTGCCAAGGCAATGCCTAATGCTACTATTGGCCCCATTGTTTCTATCATGCATTTTCTTGAACCACTTCAAATACTGCCTCCACTGTTACTATATAACAACACAGAATATGGACAACATCTGAATATGCATTAAGTGCCAGGCCTTGTGCCTAAATCACATCTTAATATGCAATTGTCATAAAACCATCAGGAAGAAGGTAATATTATTATTCCAATTTTACCTATAAAAAGCATAGATATGGGGCCAACTTCACATTGCCAAAATTCCCCATTTTTAGCTAATGAAAAACAATCATTATCTTCACTATTCCTAGACATATGCAATCTCAGATACATGCCATTAAGTCTAAGAATATAGCACCAATTGTAGCTCACTAGTCTGTCATAATGTGTAATACTTTTCTTTTTGCATAGGACTTCACCTCATATATTGTTTATACTACTTTTCTGTTTTATCCCTTTTTTTTATCCCCTGCATTCTTTTCCAACAACTAACTCCTACTTGCAAAGCAATACAACTCAGACATCATATTCCCTGGATAATCTTCCTTGTGTGATCATGCCTCCACTGTACTCTTAAAACACTTATCACTATATATAATATCATTGGTCTCTCTATCCTTACTGTAAACTTCTTGAGAGATAGAAATAGTAATTGAATGTTAATCATTAGTGTTAACTAAATACTAGTCATTCAAATTATGTTTGCATAAGAGGAGATTTAGGGCTGGTAAGCTTTAAGAAGTTATATATCATGTTACAAAGAATTAATGACTGAATGGAAATAAGTAAGCAGGTGTAAAATGCTCTTTCCAGAGATTTTCTAGCAGAAGGGAAGAAAGTCATGGCATAGTAGAACATGAACAATTTCAAGAGATAGTTATAAAAATATCTTTTGTTTTAGAATAGGGTAGAGTTGTGCTTCTCTCTCTCTCTCTTGTGTGAGTGCACATACATGTATAATGATAAGCTAAAAGGAAAGTTTTACTGGAATTATAGATGGAGTGAACAATAGTTAATGTTTGGTTCAGGTCTTAAGGACATAAAAAGAATTATCTGGGTTACAGGATGAGCTAAATAGGAGTCATAATTTTCATATTATCTCAGAGAAACCAGGTCTCTCTGAGCCTTAGTTTCCTCAACTGTAAATGAGTATTCTTTTTTCTAATTTTCTTTTTTTAAAATTAAGTTTATTGGAGTAACATTGATTAATACAATTATATAATTTTTAGGTGTACATTATAATTTAACATCTGCATATTTTATTGTGTGTTTACCACCCAAAGTCTAGTTTCCTTCAGCTACCATATATTTGATCACCTTTACCCACTTTGTCCTCTTCCTACCCTCCTTTTTTGACCCCCTTTACCCTGTCTACCTCCCCACTGCTCTGTTTGTCCTGTTCATTTGTTGCTTTTAGGTTTATATCTCACATAAAAGTGATATCATGTGATTTTCAACTTTTTCTGTCTAGCTTATTTCAGTTAGCATGATTATATTGAGTTCCATCCATATTGTCACAAATGGCTGTATTTCATCTCTTCTTATGGATGAGTAATATTCCATTGTATATACATACCACAGCTTCTTTAGCCAATTATCTATCATAGGACACTTCGGTTGCTTTCATGTCCTGGCAACTGTGAATAATGCTACTATGAACATTGGTGTGCAAATATCTTTATGCATATGATTTTTTAAGTCTTTAGGGTAAATACTGGGTAAAGAGTAGATCAATACTTAGTTTTTTGAGGAAACTCCATACTGTTTTCCACAGTGGTTGTACCAATTAGCAGTCCCACCAGTAGTGTATGAGAGTTCCTTTTACTCCACATAAGAGGTATCATTATTATGCAAAAAAATGCTGATGTCTCTCCTACTCACAGAAGTTCTCACTGATTAGAACTGATGTATGTTAACAGCCTATTTGCCCCTTAGGCGATTCTAATGTGGAGCCAGGATTGAGAATCACTGCTGTGCACAGGGAGATTGACACTCTTAATACTTTTCTTGTTTGAGTGCTGACGATTGGTTTATGATTGGAGAAGGTAGATCCCATCAGTAGGGACAAGTGAGGGGAACTCTAAAAGGTAAAGGTGAAACTAGTAAAGTAGAATCTAATAGGTAATGATGAGAGTAAAAGAGCCAATAGCATGAGTGAGTTGTTTATCCTTGGGTGATAACTATATTTCAAGTGAGGCATCAAAAAGTTGCTTTGTAAGTAGAGAGAAGAATTATGTTGGCTGAGTTTGGAATAAAATATAAATAAAACAGAAATTAAAACACATACAGCACATATACTACTTATTATATGTGGTATACTTTAAATATGACATGTCATATTCAAATGTGAATATTGAAAGATGAATATAAAAAAGTCATCTTAATTTTAAAATTCACATGTTGTCAAACAAATTTAAATGGGCATCATGCATGCCATAGAAAATTTGTCAAAATGACAGTTTTATATTTCCATTAAAATTTATTAAGTATATTCAGGAGCAATGTTTTCCAAGGTTGTCTAATCATTGGAATTATCTAAAATGCTTATTAATAGATTTCTGGAACCAACTTTACCTAAGTAAATAACTTCAGGAAGAGTGACTTGGAAATGTGTATTTTTAACAAATATTTTAAAGTATTGTAATGACCAAAGTACTTTAGAAATACCAATCTGAATTACTGTATAGTTTCTTGATTAATGAACCACATGATTACTTTAACACAGAATGTCATCATTAGAACACAAAAACTAACTTTAAACTCAATTTAAAAAATAAATATGGTTTTCTTTGAAATGTCTAAGTATGAACATGGTAAAAATAAAATAGTACATAGAAGTTTAGAATGAAAAGCAACTGTCTTCTATCTCATAATACCCCACAATTCACCTGTCTCAGTCTCCAGAGGAAACTATAACTTTATTCAAATAATTTGATTCTAAAAGTTAATAAATAATAAGTCATGCTATATTTTGATTATATCAATACCTTTCTCTAAAGAGCCAAATAATATGCATGAGTATTAGTTTAGTTGTCACATGATTGCTCCCTAAACCTTTTTAATTGCATAATCCCATCAAAAAATAAATTTTAAGTAATGGCCTCAATAATTTTTGTATTTTTTATACATTATATACAGGTGTATGTGTGTATGAAGTGCTGTACTACTATATTATATGTATAAAAAAGACAATATTTTTTTTAATGAGAAAAGAAAAAATAAATAGTACTCCTACCAGGCTTTCCATAGTCACTGGACTGTCTTGTGCATGTCCTGTCATGTGTATCCCCAGCTCTGGAGTTCATTGCTCTACAGACCCAGTGCTATATGTGCTACATGAAAGAGGGCTTGTCATAATAAAGATTAAATCATTTCTTTTAGTACTTTCTATCCATTGATGTAATTAAGTCATATTTTAGTGTGCTTCATATTTGAAATATTACCTTATAAAATTACTTTTGGATTTTCCAGGAATTATAGTTAACTTTCCATTTTCTTACTTATCAAAATAAACACACTTTACTAATTTTTCAAATTAATGTTATTTCTACATGTGCTTGCTATAGAGAACCCAACTCCAATACTATTATCTTTTTTTTTTTTTCTCAAAGACTTCCCTTTTAAAACTCTTTATCTATCTCCCCTGTGCAATCTGGAAAATTATTATAATCTGTTTTCATTCTGATAATTTTCTTCATGGTGCATTCTCCCTACAATAATGCTATCCAAATAAATACCAATGATTATGGTTATTTCTCACATATGTGTGTGCATGCTCCAAACAGGGACATCTCTACATTTTTTTTTCATAGCCAATACAATAGAGTAACTGCTGTCAGTGAGTGCCAACTCATCATACTGTGTTTCCCTTAGTTAGAAAAAAAGTCACTGATCTCTGTATTTGTTCAGCATGGTCTCTCTTCTATGTGTCATGTTTTGTGAATAGTTATGACCATTATTGTAAAAAAAAAAATACTGAAAGTGAAAGTACATGTTAAGTGAACCAAGTTTGCAATTAAAATGTATCAATTCACTCTCATTTCAAGATAGTGATTCCCAATATTAAATGCCAGAGAATACAATCTACACAGAAATTTAGCCACCACAACTCCATATAATGCTCATTCAATGAGTGCCACTAATTTTAAGAATGCACTTCTCATATTAAATGTTAATTCACTGCTTTCTCAATGTTAGTCTATTTTTGACTTCCCCTGCCCTCAACCATTCTGATGTTTAATTAATTTCTTCATCACAAGTGTATATATAAGTTAAACCTTTCAAGTCTTGCTGATCAGTAGTTGCATGTGACAATATACACACAAGATGGAACAATTTCTCTTCTACAAGCAGTTGACAAAAATTCTTAGACTATTGATCACTTTTTATATGTACCAGGCATAAGTCTAAACTCGTTTAATGGTCCACTTGTTTAATGGTCATATCCACTGTAGGAGTTAAGTACCATATTTGCCAGTCCCATTTTGCATATAAAGAAATGAAGCAGAGGAGGTTAAGTAACTTGTATAATGTTAGATGTCTGGGAGATACAAACCCCAGTGATTTGGCTACAGAGCCTGCAATCTCATTCTCTCAGATGATTGCCAATAAATATTTGTTGAATGAAAAAGTGAATAGAATTAGGCTACTTTAAATGATTTACAATGTTGTTTTGGTGTGCACGTGTATATACTTATTATGCCTATAGTTTGTGGCATCTTGAAAATTTACCTCTTTCCTAATTTTTCAATGAGAAACTTCTTCAGGGTTTTTAGAGATGGAGTCAACAGATGTGAGTGACAATTGAAAAAAGAATTCAGCAAAAGATTTAAGCATTCAAGAGCACAGAGTAACTGCTAAGCTTATTAGAAGGGTGTCAAGAAAATTCCTTAGTAGAGTGAAGTGATAAACAATATTCAATATATATTTCTTATGATGCTTTTAAGGGAGATAAATTTATTAATCTAAACCTGTACCTCCTATCCTTGTTCCTGTTATAAAGAATTTGAATATCATTAATCATTGTGAAAACTGGTACCAAGGGATTGATTCTGAATTCTACCAGAAATCTTTTTTTTTTACCAGAATCAGATTTTTTGAAATGTATATACAGTTGCTGAACCAGTGATTAATGACAAAAGTTATCTTCTCAAAATATTACCATTATAAATCTTTGTCATTCTCTTACATCTTATTGGTCACATTTATACTTCCAATAACAGTCATTCAAGTTTTCATAAATATTTTAACAAAGTACTTTCCCCTTTTTCTTCAGTGACAGGAATGCAATATCTATTCAACAGTCAGACGGGTAAAGTCAAGATGCTAAACAATTAAGAAAAAAAGTGCTTCTAGTGGAAGACATTTGACTTTAACCAGAATAAAGGTCACCATATCTTCATGTCATTTACTATATTTGAAAAGGTCTTTAACAAATACAGTTTTTAACAATAAAACAGTATCTATTCTTTCAAAATAGGAGAATAGTTTTGTATAACCTGTCACATATTTTCATAGGTCTGATTTACTCTTGCAATTATGGTAAGGTTTACTTGCTGTAAAGATATTTATTTTTAGTAAAAAAATTTACAATGATAGACTAATCACCAATAGAAAAATAAATCAAGGAATCCAATTATTTTCAGATTGTATTTAGATTTCAATAATTAACATTAAATCTAGGCATTTAAAAAATCAATCATATCAAATAATTTATAAATAAAAATACAATATCATGAAATAAGACTGATTCTTTATCAGACTATTCAGAAACTGGATTTGAGTCTTCTTTTCAGAAAACAAGATCAAATATCTAAGTGGTAAACAATTTCATACCTTTTTAATGATAAACTTGTCTGATAAATTTTGAGACTATCCCAGAGTCTTACCTAATTCCAATATCCTAACATAACCTCAAAAACTTTTGAGTTCTACTGCAAAAATAGCAATACTGAAATAAAAATTTTTTAAAAAAGAGAGAGAGCGCAAAATTTCACTTGCTGAGATTTTTCCTAAATGTAGATCTGAAGTCAGTTTTTTAAGTCAGGTACCCTGAAAAACAATTCTTGGGCAGACATTTACTTTCAGGAGTGCCTTGGGGACCAACAGGTAAGGTATTGGGAGAAGAATTAAGCAGAAATAGATACAGTTGCAATACAAGACTCAGGAGAGGTTTGAGCCTAGAGAGAAAGAATATAAAATAGAAAGAAAGGGAGATACCAAATAGCAGTTGTTACTTTCAGACCAGCTGCAGCAGCAGAAGTCTCTTTTCTGCTTGCAACCATACATTAAGCCAGCCCAGCAGTGAAACAAACTCAGCTTTTTTCCTCCTCCAACATCTGAGATATTCCTGTTGCCATTGGTATGAGTAGAGTGAGATGTGTCAGCGCAATAATAGTGAAAGACTTGCAGGTCTGGACCACCAGATCTTGTAGCTAACTTGTGCCCTCTGGCACTGGGCGTGACTGATTCTAGATGTACCTCTGTTTTACCTTGAATTGTTTTTGGCTCCACTAAGGTTTTGACTTCATTGGTCTGATATAACCCAGCTAAGGAGGGGCAGCTGTAGTCACACGGTGAGGTAGTATTCCATGGTTTATTTCTAGCACACCAAAACCATTGTTTGATCGAAATGGTGTAGAACTCTCCCTGTAGATGGATGGCCTTGCCATTAAAACCTTTGAATTTACATTGTCATTCTTTTATTGGGTTTTCTATAAACTCGGCATGATAACTTTCTCACCACAGAGTCCTTTAGCATTACAGAACCTGCTAGGTCACACGGCCCAGGAGGCAGGGCTGCTTAATCTGTAGCCTAGACCTGCTGCAGAGTCTTTTCCTGCTCTGAGCCCCACTTAAATCTGTTAACTTCTTAATGTCGCCTAATAAACAGATCAGTGTACTATTATTACCAAGTATTGTGTTTCCATCTTAGTGGGAAGTACAAAGTGAAATAATTTTTCTTTATTTTAGCGGGAATGTCCCAGTTACCCCAAACCACTGGAAGTTTGAAAAAAAAATTATCAAGGTGGCAAGCCCCTGAATCTTTGTAGATTCATCTCCCATCTTCTGATGTGCATGTGTCTTACCAAAACCTCTTCTTTCTTACCACTTTTGCTTATTTGTACAATTAATACAATAACATTGGTATAATGGAACAATGTGATGTTATGTCCAGTCAACCCTGTATCCTTTATGACAGAAGGTGAGAGAATTAACCTAAACTTGAGCAAGACCGTAATATATGTGGTCTAGGGAGGGGGAAGTTTCAGAGACTAACTTTTGACCTTTGCAACAAACCAAGGAACGAATGCTATGGTTCTTCTGACAACCAAGTATGTTCATTCCAATTGTACATTTGGGAACAATTGGAAAGCTCACTAGAGG
Organism: Macroglossus sobrinus; assembly: GCA_004027375.1. Taxonomy (NCBI): domain Eukaryota; kingdom Metazoa; phylum Chordata; class Mammalia; order Chiroptera; family Pteropodidae; genus Macroglossus; species Macroglossus sobrinus. Next base: position 906,811 of record PVKZ01000328.1, on the reverse strand, counting down.
GGACGTAAGCTGAGCAAACTAATAATGAGAAGGCTTGGGCTGGGAATTCATTTATTTCACCTGGCCTCCATGAGCCCTAAGTCTGAGGCTATTGTGATATTTCAGACTCTAGAAATCAATTTCAACTTGAAACCTGTATCCAATAGTTGTCAGGATGTCTGTTATTCCTTTTTTTACACTGATCATTTACAGAAGAAAATCATCTAAGTTTTCCTTTGAGAGAGACTACTAGAGGAATTATTGCCACATATACTTTCCTTAGTATTAGTGGCTTTTTCCTTCCTCATGAGGACACATATGCTTCTTCCGAGTCTTCAGAATATCTCATCTTTGGGTCCTGGCATGGGATCAAAACTTTTTATTGGGATGGCCACCCTAAATAATGAATCTTTGAATTACGTTAGTTGTATAAATTGTGAAATACCCTAATTAGATGTTCATCTATCTTATACATGAAATAATGTGTTCTAGTAAACATCTACATAACTCTGTGTGTCAGGCATTTTCAGCTACTGCTGAAATGCACGACTTCTCTCATTTTGGTATCCTATTATCTCCGTCACAATTGGAGTACACAATTCTGTAACAGAAACTCTTTTATCAGTTCTGGCCTACAGAAAACAGCTACCCTTGAGGTTCTCAATGGGATGCTAGCTTTCTCAGTGGTCTCTTATTGGTTTAGCAAATTCAGTGTTCTCTGGGCCCTCCTGTGAAGAACATCTGGAAAGTGGGTTTTCTGCCTCTATATATCTCCCCCAGAATGCCATTTCTGTGAGCCACATTATTTTTTTTCCTGAACTATTGCTAATTATTACCAAAATGACAATAGTTTAAAATAATTGTCATAAAAAAGGAAAGCCTTTCCTTCATTTCTAGTATGTATTTGATCAGATTTGCTTTTTATTTTTCAAGACTTCATCCAAATTAACTTACATGAGAATGCTTGGAGATTTATTTCTAAGAAAGGACCAAGAGAAAATGTCCTTTCCCCTACATAATTTAAACATTTAAAATATCTATATAAAATCACTCTTTAACTTGATAAAGAAAAAATTATGTGATGTTATTTCAATGATTAAATAATTGAATCTAATTCTAGCATCTTTGAAACATATGTACAAATTTGTTAGTTTTAAAAAAGTAACACAAAATTGTGACCAATGAAAGAAGAGATAGTTGGAAAATGTGTTGGATACTCTAGGAAACAAGTTCCGGTGAATCTTAAACTTAGTTCAATTCAAGAGAGATTCACAGTTAACATATGCCATCTAGTGGCAAACAAAAGTTTACTGACAACTTCTTGATAATATGATCTCCATTTCTTAGTTCTATACTTCTTAGTTTATTTTTGTGAATCTTTATATATAGTTGCCCTGTGGAAAAAATTCTATTGAACTGAAATTCCAGCTTTCTTTTCTCTAAACTTTTATAAAGCAGAGTCTTCTGTATAAAAAAATCGTAAATAAGTTAAAATTATGTTGTCATTAAATCATAATGTAATCTAAGCCTAAATATCATTTTCTTCCTATATAAACTCAAGGACAAGATTATCAAACCAGATGTCTTTTTCTTCTATGAATAATAATACATATATACACTTAGGGTGATACACTAAATAATGTTTTAAAATGTTTTAGAAAAAAAATCTATAAACTAGTTCAGTTTTCACACTATGTTTCTGTTTTTGTTTGTTTGTTTGTTTTTTAAACAGAAAGTTAAACATCTTTGAATCAAAGAATTGGTCCTCCTCACTTTTTTAAAAAAATTAAGTTTATTGGGGTAACATTGGTTAATGCAATTATATAATTTTCAGGTGTACATTATAATTTGACATCTGTATTCTAACAGGTGTGAAATGATATTTCATTGTAGTTTTGACTTACATTTCCCTAATAGCTAGTGAGGTTGAGCATCTTTTCATATATTTGTTAGCCATTTGTATGTCCTCTAGGGAGAAGTGTCTGTTCAGGTCCTCTGCCCATTTTTTGATTGGATTGTTCTTTTTTGTTGTTGTTATTGAGTCGTATGAATTATTTGCATATTTTAGGTATTAGGCCCTTATTGGAGGTGTTGCTAGCAAATACATTTTCCCATTAAGATGGCTGTCTCTTTACCTTGTTGACAGTTTCTTTTTGCTGTGCAAAAGCTTTTTAGTTTGACATAATCCCATTCATTTATTTTTTTTCTTTTACTTCCCCTGCTTTTGAGATCAAATTCATAAAATATTCTTTAAGTCTAAAGTCCTTGAGTTAAGTTCTATGTTTCTTCTATGCAATTTATTGTTTCAGGCTTTTTTATCATAAATTATTTGCTCATATAAATATGGGTTTACTTCTAAAGTCAATTCTGTTCCACTAGTTCATGTGTCTGTTTTGCTGCCAATACCATGCTGTTTTGATTACTGTCACTTTGTAGTATAATTTGAAGTCAAAAATCATAATGCCTCCCACCTTGTTCTTTTTTCTCAGAATGGCTTTGGCAGTTCGAGGTCTTCTGTGCTTCTATACAAATCTGATGAGTTTTTTCTTTTATTTCTTTAAAAAATGCCAATGAAATTTTGATGGGGATTGCATTAAATCTGTATAATGCTTTAAGTAAAGTGGTCATTTTAACTATGTTGATTCTTCCAATCCAAGAACATGAAATATCTTTCCATTTCTTTGTATCTTCTTTTATTTCTTTTAAAAGGTCTTGTAGTTTTCATTATATAGGTCCTTCACATGATTTATTAAATATATTCTTAGGTATTTTATTCTTTTTGTTGCAATTGCAAAAGAAATTATTTTTTCCACTTCTTTTTCTGACACTTCAATATTAGAGTATAGGAGCGCTATGGATTTTTGGACATTGATTTTGTATCCAGAAACTTTACCGTATTTGCTTATTGTTTCTAGTAGTGTTTTTTTGTGGAGTCTTTAGAGGTTTCTATATAGAGAATCATGTCATCCACAAATAGAGACAGTTTGACTTCTTTGTTTCCTATTGGATGTCTTTTATATCTTTCTCTTGTCTGATTACACTCGCTAGGACCTCCAATGTTATATTGAATAACAATGGTGACAAGTGGACAGTCTTGCCTTGTTTCCGATCTTAGAGGGAAGGTTTTCACCATTAAGTATAATGTTGGCTGAGGGTTGGCATATATGGCCTTTATTATGTTAAGGTACTTTCCTTCTATATGGATTTTAAGTGTTTTGACCATAAATGGGAGCTGTATCTTGTTGAAGGCTTTTTCTGCATCTATTAATATGAACATATGATTCTTATTTGTTAGTTTGTTTATGTGGTGTATCCCATTAATAGATATGCATATGTTGAACCATCCTTGTGCCCTTGGGATGAAGCCCACTTGATCATGGTGTATAATCTTTTTAATATGTTGCTATATTTGGTTCACTAGTATCTTATTTAGAATTTTTGCATCTGTGTTCATGAGAGATATTGGTCTGTAGTTTTTTTTTTTTCTTTGTGTTATCTTTACCAGGTTTTGGTATCAAGGTAATATTGGCCTCATAAAATGAGTTGGGAAATGTTGCCTCCTCTTTGATTTTTTGGAAGAGTTGAGGAGACTGGGTATTAAATCTTCTTTGAATATTTGGTAGAATTCACTGGTGAATCCATCTGGTCCTAGGCTTTTACTTTTTGGTAGGTTTTTGATGATTGTTTCAATTTCCATACTGCTGATCAGTCTATTTATGTTTCCAGTTCTTCTTGATTCAGACTAGGAAGGTTGTATTTTTCTAAGTACTGGTCTAGTTCTTCTAGGTTACTAAATTTGGTGTTATATACTTTTTCATAGTATTCTTGTATGATCCTTAGTATTTCTGCAATGTCAATCGTAATTTCCCCTCTTTCATCCCTGATTTTGTTTATTTATGTCCTTTCTCTTTTTTCTTTAGTAAGTCTAGCCAGGGGGATTGTCAATTTTATGAAACTTCTAAAAAAACCAGCTCTTTGTTGCATTTATTTTTTCTACTTTTTTTTGTTTGTCTTGTTTTCAATTTCATTTCTTTCTGCTTTAAATTTGATTACTTTCCTTCTGCTGACTTTAGGCTTCTTTTGTTCTCTCTCTCTTATAATTTTTTAAGATGAAGCATTAGGTTGTTTATTTGGGCTTGTTCTTGTTTTTGGAGATAGGCCTGTAATTATTGAACTTTCCTCTTATGACCATTTTTGCCATGTTCTAAACCTTTTGATATATTACACTATCATTATCATTCATTTCTATGTATCACTTGATTTCTCTTTTTATTTCTTCTCTGATTCAGTTATTCTTCAGTAGCATGTTGTTTAATCTCCATGTATTTGTGGTTCTTTCTGTTTTTTGTTTTTTTGTTTTTGTTTTTTTTTTTTTGCAGTTGATCTTTAGTTTCAAAGCATTATGATTAGGAAATATGGTTGGTATGATTTTAACCCTTTTATATTTGTTAAGGCTATCTCTGTGTCCCAGTATGTAGTTGATTCTTCAGAATGTTCCATGTGCACTTGAGAAGAATGTATAAGCAGCTATTTGGGGATGGAAGGCCTGTAAATATCAATTATGTCCAGTTTGTCTAATGTGTCATTTAAGGATGTTATTTCCTTATTGATTTTTCTGTTTGGATATCTGTTTATATCTGATGATGGGGTATTTAGTCCCCTACTGTGATAGTGTTTTGGTCTGTTTCTCTCTTTAGTTCTTTTAGTAATTGCATTATATATTTTGGGGCTCCCTGATTGGGAGCATAGATTTAATACTTCTTATGTCTTCCTGGTGCATGATTCCCTTTATCATTATGAAGTGTCCCTTATTGTCTTTCCTTACCTTTTTATTTTGAAGTCTATTTCATCTGATGTTAGTACCGCTACTCCTGCTTTTCTCTGAATGATATTTGCTTAAAATATAATTTTTCACACTTTCACTTTGAGTCTATATTTGTCTTTGGAGCTGAGATGTGTCTCCTGGAGGCAGCATATGGTTGGGTTTTGTTTTTTGGTACATTTTGCAACTCTGTCCCTTTTTATTGGTGAGTTCAGTCCATTTACATTTAGGGTTATTAATGAAATATGAGGTCTTCTTATAGCCATTTATTTTTTTCTTTCTGGTAGCTCAGCGTTTTCCATCGCTTCCTTGTCCTTGTGTTTCTATTTTATTTATTTTGGTTGGTTTTTGCGGGTTTTGCCTCCGTATGTATATATTCATGTGCGTGCGTGTGTATATGTATATATAGTTGTCCATTTTCTCTTGTGTGTGCCTTATCTCCATTCTCCTTTGTGAATATGGATCTTTGAATACTCCCCATTTCAGTCACTGTTGTCTTAATTTGTCCCTATGTATGCTGAGTGTTCATTACTATCTTGCTATGGGAATTCTCTTCTTATTATTTAATCTTATAATGCCCTGTTCTCAATAAGGCTTGCACTCCTCTGCTTCTATCAGCTTACTAGTCACTTTATTCCTAAATATGTTTTTCTTTTTTTTGTCAATTTGTTTTAGGTGAGCTGACCACTTTCTGAATTTTCTATAGTGCAGACCTTGTAATGGAGAATTTTCTCAGTTTTTATATGTCTGAAAAGGTTTTTTTTATTTGCAGTTGATCTTTAGTTTTTTTTTTTTTAATAATAATAATATTTTACTCTCCTCTCTTTTGCTTTCATTGTTTCTCAGGAGAAGTCAGATTTAATTCTTAATTTTGTTTCTGTATAATCAAGGTCTTTTTTCCAAGTGGCTTCTTTCAGGATTTTTTTTTCTCTGTCTATAATTTGAAAATAATATGTGTAAGTGTAATTTTTATGTATGTATGTATGTATGTATGTATGTATTCATGCATTTATTTGTTTTAGCAGTTATCCTACTTGGTTGAGTTTTTGAGATCTGTGCTTAGGTGTCTGAAATTAATTCAGGGAAATTCTCAGTTTTTGTTGTTTCAAAAATTTCTTCTCTTCCTTCCTCTTTTTTTTCTCCATCTTGTATTCCCATCATGTGTATCTTACATCATCTGTAGTTGTCCTATAGACACTGATTACTCTGTTTTGTGTTTCTTTGTTTTAGTTTTTTTCTCTTTGTTTTCCCATTTTGAAGGTTTCTATTGATATATCCTCTAGCTCAGAGTTTCCTTCTTCAGTCTTATCCAGTGTACTAATAAGCTCGCCATAGGCATGCTTCATTTCTGTTACATTGTATTTAATCTCTAGCATTTCTTTTTTGTTCCTTTCTCAAGATTTCTGCTTTGGTGCTTATATTGTCCATCTGTTTTTGCCTGCCATATACTTTTCCATTAGCATGCTTAGCATATTAATCATAGTTGTTTTAAATTCCCAGTTGAATAATTCCAATATCACTGCAATGTCTGGTTTGGTGCTTGCTCTGTTTGAGTTTTTTCTACCCAGCGCAGGTTGTCAAGGCAGTTTTCATACAGAAATAACTAATCAGATAAGTTGAGATACCCTGTATTACCCTTTCTGTCTCTTTAATCTTGGGACAACAATTCATCCTGTGTCCTCAGTTCTCTTATGTATCTAAGAAGAATTGTTTATTTCTCAGTCTGTTCAGATTTTTATTTGTTAGGACAGAGTAGTGACATCCAAGCTTCTTACATGTGGAACTGAAAACCAGAAGTTCATTTAGAGGCTTTTTACAAACACTTATTTGTGTGCTTTACATATGGTCAGCACCTAATACAGAAAATTTCATAAAAATATAAAATTATCATAATTTTAATGTAACTATTATATGCCATTTAAAATATGGTTTGAACTGATCTTTGAAGAAAATATGTTATTATTGATCACAAACTATATATATATATATATATATATATATATATATATATATATATGTGTGTGTGTGTCATTGTATTAAATATTACATTCATGCATAAATTATCTCTTGTAGCAAATACTGTTAATAGTCCTCCAGGTCTCTTTACCCCTACTTTCAACAGATAGAATCTATCTCTGTTTTCCAGAGGTCTTAGAGTTACCAGAGCTGGCCACATAGAAGACAGATTTAATCTCCTTCAAGATCTGCCCTCAACCTATGACTGGAGGGAATAAGAGCTAAATGTCCAGCTCCATCAACATTAGCTAGGATAACTCTGAGGTGCACTTCTTACCCTACCCCTAATACCTTTCACTGTCTTCTTCTGGTGTCCCCTCCATTAAGACACTACTACTGTTCAGATGTCATAAAACAGCAGATATTTTGTGTTTTATCTTTAGCAAATGAAAAGTTATAAAGAAATTATGGCTTGTATTAAAATTTCAAAGAAACTCTCTGATGTGCTTTAGATATTATATAAATATTATATATTATATAACCTAAAAAAATAACTTTTAACTCAATGCTGGTGACCTTTGTAAGTGGTTTATATTCATTAACTTATTTAATTCTTTAACAATGTTGTGAAATAGGCAATATTTTGATCTTTATTTTATAAAGAAGAAAATAAAGCTTTGAGAGGCCAAATAGCATTACCAAATTCACACTCTTTGAATTGAAACCCAGAGAAGTTGCATTCCACACTCTAAGCTATCAATTATTTTCCTGTGCTAGCTCTTTGGTTCAATTTATGAAATCAACCATTTCCCATGGAAAAAAAAATATCTCTCTTACTCTCTCATATTGGAATTATTCAAACTGAAAGCCCTTTCCTTTGCTTCACAGTACTCTCTCTCCTTAAGAATTTTACTCTGGTTCTCCTGAATCCTCCCCAGGACTCAACATCCCACTTGGATCAATTTTTCTAAGTACAATAGGACCCTCTTTCTCATATACAGTAAGCTTTCTATCCCAACAGTGCATTATTATAAATTTCTTGAAGTCAGAGAGTTTAAAATTTTCAGCCATTCTAGTCTATATATTCAGTCTATATAATGGCTAAACAAAAATCATTGAATTCTTTGATGTAACCAGGCTGCCTTACATTCACCTTAAGGCCAGATACAGCAAGCAACATAAAAGCAGATGCATTCTTTTATTCCCCACCAAATATGTCTACAAAAGATTTGAAGAACACATAGAATTTTAATGAGAGGTATGTGAGTGTAGGTGTTTGTATATGTGTCTCATATAATACAAAACTAGTATCTCATTATTTCACTAGTGTCTTAAGTAACATTGTCTCTCACCTTCACTTTCTTATCTTTGCACCAAAAATTTCTCAACCAATATTTCCCTTTTTTCTCTGGCTATGTTCTTCTCTCCTTCTCCATACCTATTTTTCTCAATGTGATTTTTTCATTCCTTTTTATTCATATCAATATAGCTTTCTCTTGGTCCCCACAATTCATGTCCTCACTCATGACTGCACTGGGACATATAAAATAGTATTTCATTTATTTTTTATGCATCTTTGACTCATTGCCTCACTATCTTCTTCTGATAATCCAACACAACAACACTATTTATGTTTTAATATTATGAAAGAAAAAAGTTTTCTGTGTTTTAGCTGTATAGCAAACTCAAAGCTATGCAATATGAGCAGTAGAGGATTCACTTTGTCCTACAGGTAACTTTAGGATAACTTTAAAAGAAGAGTATATAAAATTACAACTTCAAAATTTGGTATAAAGTGGAAGATGTGTATGCATGTGAAGGACCTTGAAGTTTAAGCATCTTTACTACCTGGTAAATCTGGTATTGAGAGACAGTACTGGAGCAAATAATTTCCTTGGAAGATTTGCCTAGATTTCATGCCCTGTTTTATTATTATAAGCTGTTTTAATTTAGATACCTAAGCCTTAGTTGTTGAGATAATTTAATAAGAAAATCTATGTAAAAATGCCTAGCAAATAAGAAGTGCTATATTGATGTTAGTTGTGTCAAATGAAATACATTTATTACTTTTCATACTTAGAAACAAATGTATTTTAAATATAAATATATTTATATTAAGTAAAATTTTAATACCTGGTAACTTTGAGAGCCTTCACATTGTAGTTCTATTAAAACAATTTTTAAATTTCAAATTGAAAAACAATTTTCAATTTCATTTTGATATAAATTATTATATCAAAAAATTATACAATAAGAATTGTAACACAGGACTAAAAACATAATAAATTTGACTTACCTTAAATTTGTTTGTCTTTTACTATTTATACAAAATTTTAAAAATACTAACAAATTTAATTTTTTAACTAGGTATTTAATTGGATTAAACAATTCATATTTTTGTATGAAATGCAAAATGAAAAGAAACCATTATTATAACACTCATATATAATCTTCCTTACTTAAATTTGTGTTCTATGAAAGAATAAATTTTACTAAGTTGCATTCAATTTTTAACACGACTCTAAAAATAGGCGTAGAAAGACATGCCCAAAGGTACAGAGTGAGTTGGTGGTAAAGCCAGGGCAAGAACACAGGCCTTTAGAGCCAATATTTTTTCCTACACCGGGATATTACTCCTGAGGGGCTAGGGACATTGTGGTCTCTCTAGGAAGGGCTTGTGTCAAGTTCCACATCAACCATTATTTATTTTTTTTTACAAAATAAAATATGAAGGTTTCATGAAAGTAGCTTTGACATACAGGAAAATCATTATAAATAATTCAAAGAAGGTCCATTATATTGAATTATGTTTCAAGGTTGTTTTAAATGAAATATTATAAAATCATGATGATTTTTTATGATGGATTCTTGTGTCAGAATAAATCTTACAAAGCCAAATATATAAGAAATTGCCTTGTTTAAAGAGGATACAAAATTTCATTTACTTAGCCTCTCAGGCATCTTCAAGGAACCCTAAAGTTCACTGTAAATAGAATTTGCCATTTGATAAACACCACATTTGTTAGTATTAAGAGATTTATAGCTTGGAAACATTAAAAACTTTCTCCTTCAACTTATTTAAGTATCTCAAAATCCCGAAGTTAGTCAATCATTTAAATTAAGACATGGAAATCTGTTACCACACCCCTTAGATAAATAGAGGTTTTCGACAGGTTTTTAATTGGCATCTATCTCTACCTATGTTTAAGTCTCAGTTAGAGTTGGAAAGTTGAGTTCACCAAACCCTTGGGTTCAAGAAAAATGATAGTCATTGAACTATACTAGTCTTTTTTCTTATTTTGTATCATTTCATTTCTCCCTATTGCCCATGCTTTCTCTCATTCACCTTCCTGAAACAATAATTAACTATAATGTGTTTAAATAGATACTTAAATTGAAAGATGTACAATGATTCTTTGTGTGTCTATTTTAATTTCCATAAATGAAATTATGCTATGTATCTTATTCTGTTGCTGTTTTTAAATTCAAAATTATTCTCTTAAGGACTATGTATATTGTTTTAAGTATATATCTACATTGATTCTTCTGATAATGTACCTATACAATATTCTTGCTTATGCATTCACCAAATTTTATTTACCTATTTGCCCAGTTATAGATGGGAATATTGCCTGCAACTAACACACACGATGCAGAAAAAAAAAGATATCTTTATACATAGCCTTTAATACGCCTGTGAAAGAGTTTCTCTAGATGAGATATTCTCCAGGAGAAATGTTACAGGATCTTGGGCTATAAACAACTTTAATTTCACTTAATAGCAGAAGATTGAATTCTATAATAACTTCCCAAGTTTATGCTTTCATTTCATATCCTGGTAAACATTGGCTTTCCAAAATTGCCTTCTTTGTTTATATAATGAGTAGTAAGTGATTCCTCATTTTTTGGACTTTTATTTCTCTTATTACTAATGAAGCAGAACATTTTAAATCATATTTATTGGCAATTCTTATTTGCTTTTCCATAAAATATATATTTATATAATTTATTTACGTTTTACTTGGGTTCCAAATTTTCTTCTTATTGATTTTCAGTACTTCACCTCATATTCTGGATTTACATATCAAATTTAAGTCCAGAGTTTTGCAATATCTTTTAGCAATCCTCCGCACATCTATAAAATTTATTTTTAAAAGAGATGTGGTCAAATCCACTAAGTTCTCATTTTATAGTTTGTGATTTTTGATATGTTTAAGAAACTTTTCTATTTTTTTGTTTCATTTTTTGAGTTTTTTTATTTAGATTTAAAATAATCTGGAAAATACTTTTTCAAAGGTAATAAGTAAGAAAAAAACTTGATTTTTAAAATCATACTGTAAACCTGTTTTTCCAAAGTCATTTTTCTACTAAATCTGTTTTCTGTACATTCCACAGATGATATAGTAATTTCACATTTTCATGGACTCAAGGCTCAGCATCCTAACAGTTGGGCTTCTGGAAACTTAGGCTGGCAGTGTTATTCTGTCCCTGTAGGTCTTAACTCCCTCCTCTTTTCTTCCCTAATGAATTGGTAGTTGATTAGAAACTGAGGAAAATTTGTCCTTCAAAGCAATTATATCCTTCAAAAGACCTGCTCTTTGAGCCACTGTTTCTAATCAACCATAAAAACAGAAGATAGAGAACTCATCCTTTCAAAAAAGTCCCCATGAATCATATTATTCTAAAGTTCTTCATCACAATGATTTACTTTACTTTCTCAAAGGTGTACCTAATTTCCCGGGAGGATGAATACCATAGTAGAACAAATAAGTAATTGTTCAGTAATGATTTTTGAATTAGATATCTGAAAACAGTAGATTAAATGTAAAACTTTTTCTTTAGAGATAAAAGTATTTTGCCTGTTAAGACTTGGGTTAAAATATCAAGAGGTAAGCTTAAAAACAAGGTTTATACTGTGAAGTCTTAGAAAAAGAGATACAGAATGCGATATAAAAGAAATCTCACCACAGGGAGAACATGTGAGGGACCTGCAGATCTTTAACATCATTGCCAATAATTATAGCAGGAAATGGATAGGCCAAAAGGCAGCCCCTGTGGAGACATCCCATTGCTTATCACTCCGATATACAAACACTACCTGCAGGGCTTAGGTCATTCCAGTTTAGAATTTGTTGTTAAACTTTACTTGGTTTGATTAAGTCACATGGGTGGAATCACTAAGTAGTCCCAGGGTACTTTGTCATACATAGTGTTATTCAAAACTACTTGGGCTTGAAAGGGTAGCTGCTGCCACTTCATGTAAAATCAAAATTACACTAGGGTGAGGCCAGCTACACTATTTTCATCTCATTATCAAGGCTTGCTGCACCTTTTTTTTTTTTTTTTATTAGTCAAGGGATCAAATTTGACCTACACCAAGAGAGATATATCAGTCAGATCAGAAGATTCAAAACTCCAAGTTTCAGGTGCTCAGCTTCAGCAGTACAAAACTGCACCAGTCTTTCAACTCCTTTTAGAAAGAATTTACTTGTTTTAATTAGGTGGCACTCTTGTACTGGGAAATTGCTTCTCCTTGAGCAGCCATTGTCATCCAAGAGATCACTAAAGTTGTGATTTTCCCCTTTCTTCCTGGAATCCATACTGTTTTTGTTGGACCAGACACAGGAGGAGATGGGGGTCGCCTCTCCATATGAGGCAATACTTAAATGGAAGAATTCACGCTAAGCTATATAAACATTTACAGTACACGCATTATGACACATCAATTGCAATTACACATGCAATAGTCGAAGCTGCAACAACAGTATACTCAATAGCCCCAAATGCTTAGGAATTTGTTTTAAGTTTCCTTCACCTCTGCAATTTACCCAAGCCATATCAGTTGAATCTGTGATTTTCCTCCCAAGTACACAGACCAAAGGGTTTAAACACAATTGTCAGAGGTTATAGCTACAGCCATTTGGAGACAATACTATTTCTCTACTGAAATACAGGAAGCAAAGGGGTGGGAGGGTAGTCCGTGGGGGACTGAGGTGCTGGAGATCAGTGGGGAAGAATTTTCTCCTTTGGTTCCTCTATCCAAGTTGGGCACTTTCTCTTTTCACATGCACTTGCAGGCTCTAGAATGCATGCAAGGCTAGGGGTGCATTTATGCATCTCCTTATTCCCCATTACTGTGGCTCCTTTCTGCAGTTCTTGGTTCATTGGCCACCTCTGTGCTTAACAGCCTTCCCTCCACAGACCCACATATAGTGTGACTTGGGTGCGGGTAGGTATTCAACAGTTATAAAAAATTGAGTACTTCTCCTCTCTAAAATTCTCCAGCATACTCAGCCTTTCTTCTAAAGCAGATGAGGGTAAGGATAAATCAAAGTGAGGAGGGATAAGGACATGTGGAAGGGAAGAGCAACTTTGCTCCAATAAACTAAATGCATTTATTTTCAGTTTCAAGGGGCTTTTGATCTCTTGGTCTCTTTGGAGGCATAGGTTACTTCATTACTCAAGGTTGCTGATTACAAATACAACTCTGTGTAAGGCATGGATAAAAAGTCGCCAAAGCCTTATATTCTCGACACATCTGGCAAGAACTGGAAGGAGTTCAGGGGCCATGACAAATTAATTCTTAAAAGAGACAGAAGAAAATAAATGGGACATTATAGTTATTGATAAGCGAATATTGAGTACATTTTAACCTTAAAAACAAAAGAAAATACCGCAGATGAAAATACCGATATTTTGAGTACATAAACATTTAACATTCTTGTGTGTCAAAACTGCCAAACTAAATTCATAAATACAAACTACATACAAGGTAAGACTTTAATAACTAATTTATTTAGAGCTAATTCAAATTGGTAATCATAAGCTCCAAGATCGCAAAGATAAGTTGGTAAAAATATAATTGGGTACTTGAAAAAAGAGCAACTATAATGGCTAGAAATATTTGAAAATATTTCAGTGTTAATTTTAAGTATACAATGAGTAATGATGTTTGCCATTTTTTTTTTTTTAAGAAAATGCCCAGTGTTGGAGAGGGTTCTTGAAAAACACTTTTACACAATTTCTTTGAGTAAAATCTTTCTGAAACTTGTCCATGTTTACCAGAAGCCTTAAAGTGATTATACTTTTTAGTGCAGAAAATCATTTCAAGAAATCTACCCAGTGCTTCAGTTTAGACTAAGTATTACATGTACTATATGTATTTTTGCTACATTGAAATTCTGTTTGGCAAATGAAAAAAAAAATAGCTCCTAAAAATTTGAAAACAAAATAAAGATTTATTGTCAAAAATATTAAGTCTTCTTACCAACAAAAAATAAAAGTTAAAAATTAAGAGAGCGGAGAAAACTTTAGGAGATGATGAATATATTTATGACATAGATGATAGTGATAATTTTATGTATGTATGCTTATCTCTAAGCTCATCAAATTGTATACATTAAATATATACAGCTTTTGAATGCCAATAAAACTTAAATAAGTATTATTTAAAAATGTCAATTTAGAAATTATATGTAAGAAGAAAAATATTGAAAAGGATTTAAATGATTATCAGTGGAAAAATGCATTTTTAAAATAAGGGTTCATATAAAAATAGAAAATTTTTCACTAAGAAAATTCTTTTTGTAAACAATCTACATTTTAAGTAGGAAAAAAACATGATTAATACCTGCATATACAATATGATCTCTGGTTTGTAAGGAAAATATACCTACATAAAAGCAGACTAGCACTATGGTGGAATGTTAAAAGTTATAGCCTCTGAGACGTGGGAGTTTATAGAGCTTTCTTCTGTTACCTTTCACTTTCCAAATAATCCAATATCATGAGGTTATTGATATTATATTTAATTACTTGATGTCATGATATAATTACTTTTATAAATAAAAAATTATATAAACATTTATTTAAACGTTTGCAAAATACTTCTGCAGTCAAAATGCATTCAAAATGCATTCTAGATATCTGCATGATGTCATTTGATATAATTATTTTATAAATTTCAATAAAATTTTATAAAAAATAAACTTCTATATAATTATTCAAAATGCATCATTAAATGTTAAAATAAAATTTTTAAATGCATTTCAATTTTATCCAGTTCTGAAAGATTGTATAAAAAATTTTATTTTAATAGACAATAAAAAGATTAAAAATAGTTGACATATGCTTCTATAGACATGACAATTAAATTTAATGACAATATCCTGGATGGGATTCTAGAACAGATTAAGGACATTAGGTAGAAACTAAGAAAATATGAGTGAAGTATGGACTTCTATTAATAATAATATTTCAATATTGGTTCATTAGTGGTGATGAATGTACCATACCAATAAAACATGTAAAAAATAGAAAAATTGAATATAAGGTATTTGAAAAATCCTGGTACTATCTTTGCAACCTCTCTGTAAACATAAAACTGTTATATAGGTTCCAAAAAAAAAATACTTCCAAGGTATGTCTCAACATTTATAAGAATTTTAAATGGATTGTTTAATTTTTTAAAATTAATGCATACATGTGGTGTATAATTATAATTGTACAAATAAAATACTATTTTTACAAATTACTGTCATCTATGTCAATGCAAGACCAATTTTTTATTTATTTACGAACCTAGCTGACTTACACAAAGGTTCTGGAGGATTTCTAAATAATAATAATAGATAAATTCTCGTTTCTACCACCCAAGAACTCTGAACAATGAGAAGCAGTTCGGTTAAAACTTAAAACCTAAACATGGGTGAGGGAAGTAAGAGATGTAAACTTCCAATTATAAAATAAATAAGCCATGGAGCATTAGTGTACAGCACAGGGAATATAGTCAATAATATTGTGATAACTTGGCATGGTGACAGATGGTTACTAGACTTAGTGTGGTGATCACATTGTAAGGTATGTTAAATGTTGAATCACCATGTTGTATACCTGAAACCAATACACCAATTAATTTTAAGAAATTTTTAAAAATCAAAGCTTGAGTGTGATCAGATTTCTCTTAGAGATGTGGCATCATAAACCACTTCTACTACTAAACACTTTTCCAGATGATGAACAAACAGAAATAAATCAGGAGATTGCTAACCCAGGACACTATAATGCAACACTGATGTTTTTAAATATGCTAAAAGTGTAGCTCTGCTGGCAAATCTTCAGCTAATTTCAAAAGCTGATAGTGTTGAGGACTCACATTTTGGGGATGGTATTGGCCAAGATGAAAAGATGAGAAAAACAAATAAAGAGGATAGATAATTATACAGAATTCATAGCAGAGAAAAAGTGATCTGATCTCCTTAGACTAGATCCTGTAGCCATTGGTTGAAGCATCATTTGATGACTACAGAGTTCATGAATATGGAAGCTGTTAATGTTAGCCTCACAGCAGATAAATTAGCAAACACTGTGGAAGACTAACTGTGAAAACAGAAGTACACAAATAGGATACATGTATAAGAGTAGGTTAGGACTTTCTGTAAAGACTGATTATTATCAGTCACATGAAGATTCAACTGCTGAAGTTCACTTTACCACTACAATAAAATTCGTTGTTTAAGAACCCTCCTGAGAATTCATTCATGGGAGACTGTCAAGCAGTGGAGATTTGGGGGCTAAACTTAAGCTTATTCAGAAACAGAATGATTGTATTAAGATTTTATTTCATCTATTATTGCTATAGTATATAAAAAGTTTCATTGGACTCTGTCTTTTGTCTTGGATTACTGTGTTTTTAAAACACTATTCTGGGTAGAGCATCTGCTAGAGAAATCAAAAAATCATAGTACACATAATCTCCAGAATTGGTTGTATGTTCCTAGCCCAGTCTGTATTAACTTAGTAGAACCACTGTCACAGAAACATTTATTGTTGGGAGCCATTCTTGCCGAATGCCCTATAGCTGAATGCCCTACAGCTGGAGGCCCTATAGACCAGGTTAAAGTTGCCTGCAAACTAGAAGTTTGCAGAGCAGGCAGGCTTCGTGCAGATGAAGGAAGTTTGGCTTAATGGAAAACAGGTGAGAAAAGTTATGTAAATGTCAAGCAATTGTTTACAGGTGTGTGGATTTTGTTTTTCATGCATTGTCAAGGGTATGGGGCCACAGTATTCACTGTGAGCCCTCCTGACTCTATCTTTTGTCTCTCTCTCTCTGTCTCTCTTTCTATCTTTCTCAATCCTCACTCCCCCTCTCGGGAACTATTCGATCTTAGCCTGTGGGCTCCGGCAATTTATCTTCCACCTCATGACTTGCATTTTTTCTCTGCATTACAAGATAAAAAAAGATGGTTGAATGTTGCATTGTATGTGGTAGTGTATATTGCTGGTATGAAAAAAATGATACATATGATTTCCTAGAATTTCTTACAACACTTTTTTTATTTATTCACTTTCTAAAAATTTTCTTTTCCAATTCTTAAAATAACTTTTTTTTCTCACATAAAATTGGTGAAGGATCAAGAACTATGTAAAAAAGCTGAAATAAATTTTATTCCCTCTTCCATAAAATCACAGTCGGCTATTCTGCATGTATGTCTATTTTGACTATTTATTTGTGATAATTTAATAGACTAATGACAAATAAAAGTAACTTTATACATAAATTATAAGCACAAATTAAATGTGAAACGTACTACAAGAGAATACAAGCATTATTGAGTTTTTGAGAGGAGATCATCACATTCTCTTGCAATGATTTATGGTTTCAGGAGGTTAATTTGAGTCAGTTGCATAGTCTTGGATAGAATTTTGGTGTTTTCTTTTTGCTTTTGTTTTTATCTCAATCTCTAAAACAATGTTTCTTTATGATGACCATGAAAATGGGCCTCACAGAACTTTAACTGTGGAAGCATAATTGATAGAGGGCGTGGCGTTTTTACTCTGAAATATGTCACTTAGTGTCACCCAGGCCTTCTCACAGGCTGCTCCCAGTCAGTGACTGAAGACAGCAGGGTTCCTAAGGGAGACCCACTCTTGAGAAACAAGGGATTTCTTGGTCTAGCAGTTAGTTAAAACTTTACTGAAATTCCTTTCAACTGCATAACATTTTGCTTTCTTATCCAAATAGAGATATTTTTTCTTCAATTTATAATTTTAGCTAATCAATATTTACTAATATGATAAATATATTTGGTTTTGGTTCTGACATCATATTGTATGTAATGCTTTCTCTTTTTACTGTGTTTTCTCTTCAGTCTTTTATTGTGTAATCCCTGTGTTAATCCCATATTTTAATAATTGAATGATTTGTATATTCATTTAGAAGTTACCTTATAGCTATAAGATATAAGGCACTTAAATTTCTACTTATTTATATATTATTGATTGAATCCCTGCTATATACTATTGATTGAATCCCTGAATAATAAAGACATTAACTTATTTTACTTTCTCTCCTCCTTTCCCTCCTCCGTACCTTTTAGTTAATTATATTGACTTCTTGGTGATTACTTTTATAGCCTTTTTATTTGATGTATTAATTAGCTAATGTTTAATTCTTGAGATAAAAAAATAAGGAAGAATAGCTTTCTTATACCACTTCTATTTTTTATTCCTCCTTTGATTATAAATATAATTTATATATAGTTAGGGTTTGAAATATTTACAGGCTGTTCTGTATTGGAATCCTTAGTTCTGTTAGACAAATTAGTAGAGTGAAAAGATGTCAATTCTTGACTCATTTCTGCTCATGGTGTAGTAGCCAGGATTGATCTTACACATTTGCCTTTAAAAATAAAAAATACAAAAAGAAATAAAGAAAATATATAATACAGTTGTTGCCTGACACATTGAACAACAGGCAGCACAGTATAGCAATTCTTGAGGAAAGAAAAACAAACAAGTTCAGCCCTGCAATTGTCACAGCTCACTGTCTATAATTTCAGCCCACAGCACAGAAGCAGAATCCAAACAAGCATGAGTTAAAGGGATGAGGTAGAATTGAAAATGGGAAAGGTCAATGTGGCTAGAACTCATGGGACTGAGAACCAGAGAAGAAAGGAAAGCAAAGAAAAGGCAGAACTGAACACCCCTTTCTGAGATTAATTCAATACAACAATCATGCTCAGCTGAAGAGTCCTTCAAGTTCATTCATCCACTGCATAATTTTATTAGAATGTAATATAATATTGTTTGAAAATGCTAGAGCATTTTAATCAGACTTAAAATTTAATTTTCTTCATCTTCTTTGTATAATATTTGATTGAAGAACTCTAATGAGACAGTAACAACCATAGAAAGAAATTTTCTTTTCTAGGAGAATACTAAGATACAAGCAATAAGCAGTGTGGTCCTGATGGGTAAGTGTAGAAGAAGTAAATAGAGTTTGAGCAAGTGATGGCTAGGTACGGCTGCATTGTGTTCATAAGTCGTCAATATTAAAAGCCTTCTCTTCTAGAGAAGGTGATTGTTTGAGGTTAGATCATGTAAGGAAGTTTGTTTAAAGTTGTGAAGCTAATGAAAAACTGCTTACATATCACAACTTCACTAGCTGTACACAGTTGGACATCCTCATTTCAACAGAAAAAAGGACTTCAGCAGGAAGGAGAGTTCAGGTAGAAGCGAACGCATAGACTTCTCACAAAGCAAGTGTAAGATGATTAAATAAATAAATAAATAAATATTTGAGTTCTTAGTCATATTTAGTGTCTTTTGTACATTATTTCAATTCTGAGATTCTTATAATGTTATAATTAATTAAATAAAGTTGTTTTCAAAACAGTTCAAAGCTATCAGGTAATAACTAAATAAATCTATTAAAATAAAAAAATATTTTGCATTTCTTATTCCAGGTTGAAATTTGTAAGAAATTCAAATTATGTTTAGTTCATTTTTCTAACTCACATTTGGTTTGGAATACTTTACTTAATTATACTCTAAATCTGATGTTAGCAAAAGAAAACAAAACAATAAAAATAATTCTTATTAATTGAGCATGCTAGCAGATACTTCATACGCATTGCTTCTTAATTTTCTCAATAGATATCACATCTCTATATTTTTATATGTAAAAACTGAAATCTACATGGATGAAGTAAGCTACTTGCCTAAGACTGCAGAGCTACTAAACACAACTGAATTTCAAATGTAAGATGAGAAACGAGAATGAGAAAGTTTTAATAAATCAAAGATTTGAGAATTTTATGGAGTGAGGGATCAGCTATTCCAAAAGAAGCAAAGAGATCCAGAGGTAAGAACTGAATGCTGTATACTGGACTAGCATAGGGGGGTCCGTGGTGATTTGCCAAAGAAGTTCTTATACAGTGTGAGGACAGAAGCAGAAGTGCAAATGGAAGCGGAACATGAAGAAACAGTGTAGATAGCTGCTTTAAAAAGCTTGATTAAAAATGGAAGAAAAAGGTACGAAGAGTTTTAGAGGCATGAAAGTTCAAAGGAGAGTTCATTCTATATTTGGCTTTAAATTATTTATTTATTTTTTGAAACTAAGGTAGGAGAAATTAAACATTTCTGTATACTACTTTGTAAAAGACCTTAACAATATGTAGAATTTAAAGAAAAGCTCAGGAGTCACATTCATACAAGAAGAAAAATTTATTTTCCAAGAAAAGAGTTTGCAAGGAAGTCCATCTTTGAACTGGCTTATGAAAATGAGAGAAAGAAATATTGATAGTTCAAATTTTTATATGGTAGTTGAAATTCTTATTAGATTATGATTGGGTCAGCTATAATAAAATATATTTATGTTTTTCGAAGCATGATGTACTGGCCTTCCCATAAGCTTAGAAATATCTAGGAAAGAACCAAATGTATGAGAGACTATCAGAGAAGAGTACAAGAAAGAAAAAAAAAATTTGGTACAGGTGAAGGTAGAGAAGGTATAGCAGTGCACACTCTGAGGAGCCAATTTGCTTCACAGGGAAGTGCAGAGCCATCGTGGCAGTCAAGCCAGCCAGTAGGGTAGGTGAAAAAAGGAAAGGCCTAGAAGCCCTAAACTGGAGAAGGAAGTGTGGGAAGATGGTGGAGAGTAAAATCTTCCCTGGACAAGGAAGATATTCCCTACAATCACACTGAGTATGAAAGTCTGATAAATTCTTGGGGGAGAAAGAAGAAAAAGGATAAACTGAGCTTGAGAAATTTAAATGACTTTCCAAAGTGTCACAGAAAAAAAAAAAGAAAAAAGAAACAGACCTTAAATTACAACTTTTGACTTCTCCAACTATCTTTCTAAAGTTATGTTTATGTCTAATATTTTCTGAGTGCTTCTCCTAATTTTGCTTTCTTCCATGCTGTAATCACATTTATTTATTACTGACAATAAAAGTATTAGTCTCATAAAGTGTCTCTTTTACACTTTCTAGCAAAGTTCAAAAATATCTTTATGATTTCATGTATATCTCCTACACTTTTTTCCAGTTATAATGGTATAAATAGCCTTCCTTCTCACAAACACAATTTGAAGATTCACTTATTTCCTTGGGCAATTCTGAATAAATTTTGACCTCATAAAACTGATTGCAACTCAAATATTTTATCATTTCTGATATTTTCTGGTATAAGTTTTTTCTATTACCTCTCACATCCAGTACTTTTTTTTTTCATTTTTCTGACTATTGATATACTCCATTCAGATCTTAAAACTTAAATTTTTTTTTCCTTCAATAACCTTAAAATTGGGCTTTGTGCATACAGAAATTCTGCTCCCAGTGATATTACATGTAACTCACTATTCCATGAGAAAACTTTGATGAGTATTTCTTTTTACATAAAAATAAACTGACTCCAAAGTTTGATATTTAGGACTCTTCAGCTGTACCCTGTCACTCATTTTCTACACTTCTCCCCTAGATTCTAGCACCAACACCATGCTTCATCTGCTCTCAATTATTTACTAAAATCATATTATATGTACACATCTCTGCGTATCTTGCTTAATCTATCCTCTTTGCATTGTACGATTGCTCCTATTTTTGCTTTTGTAGCTATTGTTGTTTCTCTGAAAAGGTATAAAACATTTAAGACTAGAATCCTTTCCATTCATCGAGCTATTCTCTTGGAGAGCAAAATAAAATATAATGAAAAAAGAGCAAAGTATATATTAGCTTAGGAAATAAGAGTTTTCATGTATCTGTATAACCTTATATCACAATATATAACTTTTATTTATTTTTAAAATTATATTTTATATTTGAGGATATTAGAGGCTAACTTCCTTGACTTTTTGTTTTCTTAGATTGAAAATATTTTTAAAATTTCTAAATTAAGCTTACATGTTCGTTATAATATTAATCATACATGTTTGTGATAATATTAAAAATACTACATTACACTTAAACTTATCATGACACATTTAGTAAGACTATTTTTCTCCAAAGATTGCAATCTTACTGTTTATAGTATTGATTAAAAAACAACATGCAATTATAAAATGAAGCAGCAGATGGAGCTCTAGAATGTATTAGGACTTAACTCGTCCTACATTTTTTGCTTCCTGAATCCGAAGTAACTGGGAATTTCACATATTCATACAAACCAACTTATTTTTATTATTCCATAAAACTTCTTTTTATAAATATATTGTATATTCATTAGAAGATTCTGGCACTTCCAAAATTATTGGATGGGTTACATTTATCTAAATTTAAGAAAATAATGACTTAAAGACAGAGTTATTAGTAATTATTTATATTTTAACATTTATGCTTTAATGATGTTAATTACCATGCTGAATATTTAAAATTATATACACTTAAAATACATCCAATGATTGTTTACCTCTAAATTTTTCTTAAAAGTTATACCTAATAGTTACCTGATTAGGTATCACTCAAGGGAAAATCAATTGATATATTATGACCATCATATCATCAGTTCACATCTCAATTTATTTACAACAATTAATTCTTTAAACATTTCATATCATCCTCATTAAGCCTCCTTTGACTTGCTTCTCTGCAGGAAAAGTTAGTTGGTTTTCCTATGTTTTCTATTTTTAACTGTAGCAATTTATTGTAATTCATAATTTAATTTTCTATTGTCCTTCTAGACTATGACCCTATATCCACTGCACCTAGCACGAAGCCTGGCATGTGGTTGGTCCTCTGTAAACATTCAATTCACTGAATGATAGATGTATTTTTGAAGCATAGGAAAGAACAATGAGAGAAACAGGAACTCTGGATAAAGCAAGGGATATATAAGGAAAATAAATGATGGCGGAGGAGTGGTGGCAGATTTGCAAGTGTCTCACTTAAACCCAAGAGTGATATGATTATCTTTGGTAAATAGAACAGGATTGGTATCTTGGAGAAACTCCAGACTAGTTTTGAGGTCATTATAATACTTTGAAGAGATACTTTTATGACAGTCAATATCAGAGTTCACTTAAACGAGTGAGACAAGGCTGGTCAGGATTACAGAAAACTGTGAGCACATGCTGTATCTAATGGCGATACTATTTAATCGGTTCCTGAAGCTAATTGCTAGGCAGAAATGTGGACTAAATATTCTAGATTTTAAAATCTTATATGGGAAGCTAAAAATAATTTTATGAATTATTAATTAATTTCAAATTTAAAAACAATATTTGGTTTAAATCAATTAAATCTCTGCACTTGATCTGATCTAAAGAAAAGGGGTTTGCCTTTCCTTGACTCAATAAGGCAGTGACAACAATGATAGAGAGGCAGTGGTGGAATCCAGGAACAGCTGAGAAGCAGTTTGGATAAGAATTAATAACTGTGATACACACAGAAATATACATTTATAGATAATTATACAATGTCTGAATGCAAGTATTTATCTGAGCTCTAGCAATTTTCCCTGTCTTGTTCTGTCCTTACCTACTCCTTAATTTGTTTGAAGCCATATGTTAAAAGGAAATGGTCCAGAAGTTTTCTTTTTAAAATTGTGAATTTCTATCTTTATTTCACATTTATATGCTATTTCCTTATAAAATTAACATATGCTCCATAAGCATCCAACATCTATTAGGAAAATTTCTCCTTCCACCTGATTTTATTCTACAGAAACAACCACAATTAACAACTTGATTTTTATTCTTTCAAATTCTTTTATAAATGTATGTCATTAAATATAAATATATACACATTACAATGTTTTATGCATAGTTTGATCCATTTTTATAAAAGCGAACACATTGTATGCATATATTTTTATAACAGCATATTATAATATGGTTCTGCAATTTATTTTTTTATCATAGCTATCTCTATACTACATATACATTAACTTCACCAAAGTGAAATATACATAACCTGTAAAGAAAAAGATAAGAAAAAAGATAAAAACTGTATAGATATTTCTGTTCAGTAAGCAGAATATGTCTGAATCAGTACAGACAAAAACTGTCCTCCCCTTTCCTTTGTTCCCTTTTTGGTCTCTCTCCTAAGACCACTCAGTGCTTTTGTTGGTGGAAGCTCTACAGCATTAAGTTTATATAGTAGTTGAAGAATGCATGTTTTGTAAAACATCTCTTTTATATAAAAATTAACTAATTTACTCAGGGCCATTGTCTCCAGTGTGATACTTTTCTAGGTGATTTTTAATAGAATTTTGATTACAAGTAAATTTAGCTCTATACACAGTCTTTAGATCCCAAATCCATGCTAAGGCACAACTCTTATATGCTTCTACCTGATTATTTTTATCAATAAAATAGTAGTCCATTTCACAGGTATGCAATGATGTATTTGTTGATTTTTTTGTAGGTACACATTTACTTGGGGACAACTAGTATCCTTCATTTTTATTCTTTTTCAGGACTATCTTAACTACTTTAAGTACATCTTCCAGTTAAATTTTACTATAATTTGTAAAACACAAATCATTTTGTTAGAATTCTGAATAAAAATGAGTTAAAATCAATACTCTGTGAAGCAGACTTTGCAATGCTATTTTATATGTATTGTACAAATAAGAGCACTGAGTCTAATATTAGCACAGCTAACTAATATTACCGGAGTTACACAGTCAGTAGGCATTTGGGCTATGATCAAAACTAGACATTGAAGGCCCCAAACTAAACTGTGCCTGCTACTAAATTTTTATATTATATATATTACATTTCAATATTGGTTTGGGGAGATTTAAGATCTTTACGATATTTAATCTTCCCAACCAAGAGTATATTATCCATTGTCTCTTCTTGTGTTCAAATAACATTCATAATAATAATAAAGTAATATCTGCCATTAAGGTATTATGATTTTATAAATATGCATGTGCATTTATTCACCATTTAGATATGTTTTTATTTATCATCACTTTCCATATCATTTCATGACTCTTCATCATTATTCTTACCAATTTTTTGCCTCAAGTACAGATTGGCTTAAGAAATAAAGTGCTTTAACTAAATAATAATAAATTCAGCCTGTGTAAAAACAAAGCTAAATTTCTAGAGAATACTAAAAATAAAGATGTGCTTAAAATGTAGCTAGGCAAAGCAGAGAAATGAGCACAATTTTTAAATATTGCTAAACTTTCATATTCAATGGATTGATTTGATTTAAAGATTGCCTCAAAGCAAGATAAAGTGTTCCAAACAACTCAACTCCTAATTACAAACCACTGTCTTTCATTCTGGGATTCTGATGTTCATTTCCTTCTCAATACAGTTAAATAGCAGATGAAAGTAAGTAAAATTCCCTCAAACATGAAAGAAGCAATAAAGAACCTAAAAAACATAATAACCACTAGGAGGCATGTTCTGCTTTTTTGTCAGATTGTGCTTTCATTTTCAAATTAAGTAGCTCTGGTTAACAGGTGGAATTAATAGCAATTACAAAAATAGCAAAGAAGTTTAGTTTTATTTTTAGAAGAACAATGCATTCTTTTTATAGACAACGAACTGAAAAAATGAAGAGAGAATCAAAAAACAATTTTTATTAATATTTGGCAAACTTCTCAGTCACATACAAAATTCTGTTCATTAGGCACAGATATTTTTGCAAAATAAATGCTTTTAAGTTTACTTTTATACACTTAATTATATATCTTAAACATTTCTATGAAGTTTCAATATTTGATTAAATTCAATTTTTGTCCTTATATTCCATCTTCGATCTATAGTTATATAACACTTAAACTTCCCTTTTTGATTGAATATTTAGGTTATCTCTGATTTTTCATTAATAAAAACCATACTATAAAAAAAATACACCAGTAAAAGCAAAACTGCAGGCTGACCTGGATTCATATCTCAACTATGCCATTTACTAATTGAAATGTGTAGTTAATTATTAATACCTTTAACCCTAAGTCTCCCCCCCCTTTCTTAAAATGGTAGAAAGTAAATAGTATCTACATGCCAATTGTTAGGATTGTGTGACTTAAAACTCATACAAAGAAAAGTTCAGCATATAGAACATAGAATGTACTAAATATGTGCTAGCTGTTGTTATAATGTATTCTTGTTAACATTTCAAATGTGAATTTGCATTTCAGCTTAATTCCCTAAAACAAATTTTTGAAAGTACATTTGCTCATTCAAAGGTTAATGATCCTTATTTCCAAATTGCTTTCCAAATAGTTGAAAATTGTGTACACACACACACACACACACATACACACACACACATACACACACACATACACACGCACGCATGTATGTCTTATTTTCTTCAGTAGGGGGAACAATAATCCTTGTAAATCTCAGGAAACTCTATTTCTTAAAAAAGGTAAAGAGCTACAAGTCTAATCATAACCCTCTTAAAATATACGACCTGCTGATCTGCTTAAAGAACTTCGAATGTATCTTATTTCTGGACCAGTTACCTTAATCAGTGTAAACATGGTATTGACTTTCATCCTATTTCCTTTGGCTTATATTGTCTATAACCTTTTTTAAAAACTAAAGGTAAAGAGTTAAAGTAGCTACTAAGTAATATAATACCGATGTTATTATTTTGAAGCTCACTTTAAATATAACTAATTGGAGGCTTAAAATAAGTACCAATGATCTAACTTTGCTGCAATGCATTCAATTAATAAATGTGTTTAAAATGTTTTATTTCTTGCGTTTGGAAATGTACAAAATCTTTTGCCTTTTTAGCAAGTTACACCTAATTAGAAGACACTGACCTATAGAGCACAACACAATTTACATTTATCTTTCCCTTTTGTTGTTGGTGGTGGGGGTGGGGGCTGCCAACTACATATTTGCAAAGAGCTAATCAAGAACCAATTTCCTTTTAGGTGCAATATATTTATTATTTAATTAATCTGTACATCCATATGACAGAAAATAGAAAGCCTTGAAATTTCGTGTATTTTGAGCACTTAGAAAACTAAAGGTAAACTAGTAAATAAACCAAATGAAGTTAATCTTACCTGTGGGTCAGAATAAAAACAATCCTTAAAAAGGTGAGCTTTCCAATGAGTTATTTATATAAAGCTCTTAAGAGATTTATTATTTTCAAGAGAAAGATATGATTTCCTTAAAATGATTTTCCGAAACCTTCATTCTCCCAGAGGCTTTCTGGATTCTAGATAAGAATGTCAGCTATGCTAATGTGAAAGCTGCTTATGAAAGGATCAGATTAAAGGTCTGAAATACAAATAACTATTGAAAAGTAAATTGCTGAACACTTACTCTGCTTATCTGTTTCAATTTTGAGTTGGGCATAAACGTTATTGATAAGAAAAAGTAGACTCTTATCTCTTTAGAGTTCTTGTTGAATTTGATAACCTGTTTCTAATCTTTGGTTGATATTATAAAGATACAGTGCAAGGGAAAAGATTGTAAGTGGAAAGTAAGCATAGGAATCAAGAGTCTTATGGAAAGTTAAACTGAGAGACCATTCATATATCCTAAGTCTCAGTTGTCAATTTCAAAGAAAAAAATGATAAAACAATAAAACCAAAGACATTTTTCATGAAATGAGCAACAAGTTGCTCATTTCTTGAATCTCCTCCACCAAGCCAAGAATTTTAGCAAATACTATGACTTACCAGACAGTGACTCAGCAGTGAATTTTAGAAATGTAATATAATATAGAATGTTAAAGAATAAAAAAAAAAGTTACCCTAACTTATCTGATAGGGTATATTTAATTTAAATAAGAATGGGCTACCATATTACCGGTTAACTATTGCCAGTGTCTCAAATCCCTTCTAGCTCCTTTCATTTATAATTGAACAAAGTGTTTTATGAAAGGTGCTTAGTAAGTCAGGTTTCCTGCCCTTTTAACAGTAACAAAGGATATCCTTGGAGATGAACCCAAGTGAAAGTGAAAGACTTCCACTCAGGATTTCCCCATAGCTTTTGTTTTAAAAGACTTTTTTTTTCTTTTTTTCTAAAAGATGTTCCTTTACTAATGAACAAAGATTACCACAAGGTCTTGGAAATGAATCACATAAATGCAAGCAGTTACTTGCTCGCAATGACATTATTAACTTAATACAGTAGCCTCACGGCAGTTCTAGATGCCATAATCTTCCCATGCAAGAACAATAACTGTCTTGTTTATTTACTTTTGCTGCTAGGGATTCTTAATGAATATTTGTTAAGAGAATGGATAAAGGTTCATTCACCTGGCCGAATTTGAGTAACAACATTTGTCTCCTAGTTTTAATTGGTTAAAAACTAGTAACTGCAAGCCCTTATTAAATTCTTTCTATCAAGCTTACATGTTTCCTTAATTTCATATCTTCATATTATCATAATAGCTCTGTAAATTTCCCCCCTTCATACTTGGTCCTGTAAAAATACTCTTTTAAGAATATTTATAACTTAAATATTTTTTTCGCTTCTAGGTAGTACTTATAAAGATCATAAATTATCAACATAATTTAATAACTTATTTTCTCTTTTTATGCTCTTCATCGGAACTTTGTCTTATAACCACACACCCACACACACACACACACACACAATTTTTACCCAGCTTTGAGTATTTGCATAAACATTAACCTAATGCTTTCTAGTCAACATGATAGTCCCTTAGGATATCTCCAGCGAACCAGAGAGGGTTAAGGTGATATAATACTTGCTAAAGGAAGAACCGTTGTTAGGAAGAGCAGAAAATGTTCTCTAAAGAGTAAATAGAAAAACAGATTATAAATCACACATTGAGGGGCTCTGAGAAGGGGCTAGTATTCATATTCTGACAATTCATACCTATGGAGTTTTATGCAATGATGAAGCATGAATAGATAGGTTTAGGATACATTATAGCAAATAGTAAAGTTTATGATTACAAGAATAGAAGTGGACAAGTCTTGGAACATAAATTATAAGCCATATTTACTTAAAGTAAAAGAATCTAAAATATTATGTGTAGCCGTAACACTAATTATAATTTAAATAATTTTCAATATTTCATTTTGCAGTGGAGAAAAACTGAATATAAAGTGTTACATTGCTAAGAGAATTTTAAGGCCCTTTGGAATGATTATTCAATATTAAAATTATAGCAGAGTATAAAACATAGAATATTAAAAAATATTAGCCTCCTTTTAATTCAACATGTAAACATACATGAGGCATTCTAATTTAGATGTAAATTTCAGAGATGCAAAATATTTTCCATATCTGCAAAAAACCATTGTGTCTACATTTTATCTTATTGTACATTAGGGTTCATAATTGTACATTAGGGTTCAATTTTATGTTTAAAAAAGTTTTCTAGTTGTAAATGGTAGATACATTTATTTTCTGTACAGAGGCCAAATTTACTGTTTTATTGGAACGATCTTGAATTTCATTTGATTCTACCATCGTTATTGTCACAAAATCACCATGAAGTCCTCATTATGTACTTCCATACATTCCAATGAGAATTAGCGCAAGTAAAGGATTCCCCGCCCCTTTGGGGATTTAATCATTGTGTAGTTGAGAAAAACGTATGTCCTTGTAGACGACATTCCTAGAGACTTTCAGTTTATGATTTTCCCTAAGTCAGATTCCTTTTTAGTCTTTAAATTAACATCTTTAAAAAGTTATTTTATATTCAGGCTGATTAAATTTTTTATATCATATATATCTCTTCTTTTGAAGCTATTTTTGTTTCTTTTCTTTTTTTTTAAGAATAATTTTAGGTTCACAGCAAAATTGAGAGGAAGGTGCAGATATTTAACATACTCTTGCCCCTACACATGCATAGTTTCCCCATTATCAACATCTCCACCAGAGATGCCCCCCGTTTCCCACTGGTACCTTTCAATCATCAATAAAAAAAGATCAAATAACCCTTCAGTTAGGTTCAGGTTTGAGGATTAACAAGGTGGCAGGAGGTGTCAGTTATGGCTACAGTTTTCAGAGAAGAATGAAACTGCTGTGACGGCGAGGGACCAGCAGGGAGGCCCCCTCTTCCCTCCCAGGCATCAGCAGCCTGACTAGATCCCAGCTGTTCCTGACCCTGAATCAGGAGGCAGAGATGGGACCAGGACATGCCAAGGCCTCTGTTTAGCTTAAGTGGACGTCAACCAGAACTTTCTACGGAAGAACTCATGTCTTTAAACTGTGCCTATTTTCTGGGGAATAAATCACGCTGCCCCCTGAGAGTTCAGCTGTCATCCAAGGTCATTTATAAGACCCCAGGGCTGAACATGTGCAACTGCCTCCTGGAGGTAACTCCCTCAAGACAGGTGGATGTCCCCGTGTCCACTCTGAGAGGTCTGTACACGGCCTGACAGGAGGAAAAGGGGAAGACAACTGCCTTCCTGAGCGACCAGAAGAGGACGAGGGTGGAGGGCAAGGTTTCTTGAGTGGCGCTCCCCGAGACGCGGGGTGCTCAGTTCTTCAGCTGAGCCACTTCATACAGGTACGCAGTTCCTTCTATGTAGTTATGCCTATTGAGCTTTTCATTCTGGGAGTGGGCACCATCATCGGCTGACCCCACAGGCAACATCATGACATTCTTGCCTGTGGCCTCTTGAAAGTCACAGTCACAGGAATACTGCCACCTTCCCTGGTTAAGTTCGGCTCCATACCCAAAACTGTTTTCAGCACTTTCCTCCCAGCCATGTAGTGAGGTGGTTGGAGTCGGACACCGAGGGCTTCCCACCATGGCCCATGTATACCTGAACTGGGGGCTGCGCAGCTCGGCAGACTTCTTAGTCAGGTAGCTTGTGACCTGCTCGCTCATGGCCCCCGAAGTCATGTTCTACATGAGCCTCATGGAGAACTTGCCCATCACCTTCCTCGGAATCGCCGTCTTGGCCCCTGCCCGGGAGAAGGCGCCTTTAATCCCTTGAAGGGACAGGGACTGGTACCAGCACCTGTGCATCAGGATGTCCTTCTTGCAGTCGTGCAGCCCCCACGTCCTTGGCATACTCTCCAGGTCGAAGTCGATCTTGTCGTACAGCTCCAGTTCCTCCTCCGTCACGGGGGCCACGGCCCTGCTGAGGCTGGGGGTGAGGATCTTCCCCTTCCTGTCCTGCAAGGAGCCCATCTGCGCAATGAGGTCTGTCACGGCCTCGTGCACCGAGCTCCCATACACGCGAGTGCAGGTCTCTGTCACTGCATTCCACCTCGATGAGGAAGGAGCAAATGGCCCTGAGACCGTACGTGATGCACGGCTTCTTCTTCTCCAGCCAGTAATTGTCAGAGATGCAGAAATAGTCCACGTCTTTAGAATGTCTTTTCGGGCAAAAGTCAGTTCATCCAGGCCTTTGGAGCCCGACTCCTCCATGCCTTCCAAACAGAAGCGAATGCTGACAGGAACTTCCCGACTTGTTTCCTGGAGGGCTTACAGGGCGTTCATCTAGCTGGCCGCTGGCCCCTTGCCAGCCCTGGCACCTACATTTTGCCGCCTTGCTCCATCAAGGTGAAGGACTCGTTGTCCCAGCTGTCTTCTAGGGCTGCCGGCTGCAATTCCAGATGTCCATACGCACACACCGTTTTCTTCTGAGGGAGGAAGTGGCATCTCAGCCTTCAGGGAGCTTCTGTTTCCCGATATCCGCCAGTTCCACAGAGCCGCTCAGCTGCTTGATGTACCCAGCTGTGACTTCCATCATCCTTCTGATCTCCCCTCTCTTTTCAGGGCCTCAGGGACACACACTCTGGATGGCCACCCATTCCGCAAGTTTCTTAATGTAGAGATCCTGATTTTCATCAACATATTTAAACAGGATAGTGAGTGCCGACATCTTTCAATCAGACCGCAGACCTTGGCGAGTCCTGTTGCTGCCGAGCTGGCTCACATCACGTGCTCCAGCCAACTTCCGGTGCCTTGACGCCCACCAATGACAGTCCATAGTTTACCTTAGGGTTTACTTTTAGTGTTGTACTTTCTATAGGTTTTTTTTTTTTAATTTTTTAATTTTATAATTACAGTTGACATATGACATTATATTAATTTCAGCTATATAACATAGTGATTAGACATTTATATAACTTGCAAAGTGATCATGCCAATAAATCTTGTACCCATTTGACACCATCCATAGTTATTACAATATTATTGACTATATTCCTTATGCTACACTTTACATATTCATGATTATTTTATAACTATCAATTTGTACTCTTTAATCTTTTCCCCTTTTTCACCCATTCCCCCAACCCTCTTCCCATCCAGCAAACATCGAAATGTTTTCTGTATCTATGAATTTGTTTGTTTTGTTTCTTCTTTTACTTTGTTCTTTAGATTCCACATATAAGTGAAATTATGTGTTAATCGTTTTTCTTTGTCTGACATATTTTTCTCAAGGGTAATAGGCTAAGTGAAGTAAGTCATTCTATGAGTTTGAACAAATATATAATGACATTTATCCATCATTATAGTATTATACAGAATGGTTTCACTGTCTGAAATTTTTATGTTCTACCTATTCATTCTCCCACTCCCAACTGCAACCTCTGGTGACTACTGGTCTTTTTACTGTCTCCATAGTTTTGCCTTTTTCAGAATGTCAAATAGTTGGAATCATTTAGCATATAACTTTTTCAGATTGGCTTCTTTCATTTAATAATATGTATTTAAATTTCCTCTATGTATTTTCATGGCCTGGTAGCTCACTTGTACTTAGCACTGAGTAATATTCCATTGTTACAGTTTACTTATCTATTTACTTACTTTAGAACATCTTGGTTGCTTCCAAGTTTTGGCAATTAACAAATAAAACTGCTATAAACATCTGTGTGCAAATTCTGTTGTTTTTTTTTTAATAGCAGAGTTTGTACTTGTCTTTAAGGAAACAAATTCATACATATTAATAATAAATTTGATCAATCCTAAAGTATAAAGGGTAAAACATGAGATTCTCTTCATCCTCCAACTGTTCCTTTCTTTAGTTCCTCAGAACTATGGTTAACTACTCATAACAATTGCATTATATTTGGGCAAAACATAAGTAAAGTTATTTTTAGTGTGACAGGGCAATTTAAAAATAAATAAGAGAAAGATTTAGATCTTAAGAATTTCTTTCAATGTGGAAAAAGAAATCCCCTGAAGATGTCTGAAGTAAAGATTAATACATAAGGTGTCCAGGTATATTGTGTAAATATGTCTGGCTTGTCTAGCTGTATTCTAGTTTGTACAGATATATCTTAGACAAATGTATGAGTTGTCAATATATATTGTCTGGACACATCTAGTTTGTCTTTTCTAGTTTTCTGTTACAGAAAAATATTGAAGTGAGAAAATAGGACTAGAAAACATCCATAAATAAATTGTTCTTAGCAAAAACTAAATAGTGTCAGATTTATTTTTTTAAAGAACTAAATAACAGATTTAAAACAACTAGACAAGAACATACGATTTTAAAAAGAAGTGTGTCATTTCTTTTATTTTTTTAATAACAGAAAACATTTTATAATGCAAGATAATGTTTCTAAGAAATCAAGGCCATTAACAAAACATTTTTTAAATATTGTAATCATCTACTATAATTTACTAATATTGAGGGCTAATGCTTATTTTTAAAGTTTTTAAAACATTGAGTTTTGAGTTATAATTTCAAAGAACAAGAGGCAAAATGGCCCGTATGTTCTTGATATTAAATGATTAAAGAGAGTCATGATTTTTCTTTTTCTCTTAGAATTCACATATTTTACTTTAACTGAAATTTTTTCTTCATGAATTATCAGTTCAAGGGTTCTTAATCCAATAATTTTCTAGGCTTGAACAGAGTTCTAAGTTCGTTTTTTACAGTTCACCTCATCATTTGCTAACCATATTTCAACAAGCTACTGTGTTTACTTTCATCCCCTGCTTCAAAATATTTTGTGGTTTTCCTTTTTTCCTTCTAGAAGTTTTACAAGTAAATCTTCAGAGTATTATAGCATAATGTCTTTTGAGACCTCAGAAAAATAGCTACTCATATACAATAAAGAATTGGTTTTCTTACTACATTTGTGCAGAGAATATCAAATAAAGAACATTTTATCCATGGAAAAGTAAATTTAGCTTAAGAAAAAATATTTAAAGTGGAGAGAGAAAATTTATTCTCAGAAGTTAAGAAAATCATGGCAAAAATAAAAGTCTAACAAGAAAACATTAATTACATCTGTTTCATGACTGCATGTTATTAAACATATATAGTTGTTCAGATAAAGTGTTTTTTTATAAATGCAAAAAAATGATTATCCAAAGTAGGAAGATGTCTATAGTGATTATAGAGCTCAACTATCTCTTCAATATTAGCATCACTAATAAGGCCCCAGATGTGTCTACCTCTTGACCCTGCACTACACTCCTTACTTTCTCCTCCAGACATTCTCTTTGTACCTCAAATAGGTCAGCTATCATCTGGACCTTTGGACTCTGCTGTTCCTTTCTCCTGTGACATTCTTTCCCCAGGTTTAGCTCTTATTTCATTTCCTGATTGCAGTTTCTAATTAGCTTCATTAACATTGATTAGCTCTCAAATCTCACTTTGTGTTGTTTTAATAGAAACTGTATCTCTCTAAAATTGTTATCCTCATTTAATAGTGTCTTGCCTGTCTTCTCCTCAGATTTAATTTGTATGTGAGTGGGATATTTTTGTCTTATTCTCTTTATGTAGTCTAATCTCAAAATACTGAATATCTTATAGTAGTTATTAAATAAATACTTTTATAATTTGACTCTGTTATACGTTTAGCACCTAAACAAACTCAACATATTTTAATGGGCATAGAGAATCATAACATTTTACAAATGGAAATACTTTACAATCACAGAACTCAACTATCTCTTCAATATTAGCATCATCAGTAAGTATCTAATTTGAATAAACTGTCAAGGTTGAATTTGCTATTATGCAAATTTAATGCTTTTTAACAAATGCCTTTTCTATATAGTTGTAAAGTTATTTTATAGAGTAAACATAATTAATTTATTAATTCAACACATATTTATCTATCTAAGACCTATTACATGCCAGGAACTGCTCTAGGGGTTGAGATATATCACTGAACAAAAAACAATAATAAAAACATTGTTCTTATAGATCTTACACTCTAGACAAAAGAGATAAACACTTAAATTGAATATAATAAACATAAATGTCAGAGTAGATGAAAAGGTGGTATATGGAACAAGATGAGTGTAATCAGCAGTTACAGAGTCAGGACAGGTTGAAATTTTAGAGAAGATGTTCAAAACAGGCCTTATTAAAATGAAGAAAATATGTAGAGAAATGTGGGGATCATTACATGCAGAGAGAATTACCAGTGTAAAGGCCTTAAAAAGGGGAGCACTGGATCTGTGAAAGAATAGCAGAGAAACTAGTATGACTAGAATTGCATTGGTGAAGTGGAGAGAAGAGTAGAAAACAAGAGGGGTGTGTGTGTGTGTGTGTGTGTGTGTGTGTGTGTGTGTGTGTGTGTGAAAGAAAGAGAAAGAGAGAGAAATTAGGATGCTATAGCATGTTGTTGGCTAAGAAATTTAGCTTTTAGCAATCTACCAACAATGCAAGGCATGATGAGAAAAAGAGGGAGTTGCTAAAACCAAATAGAAACTATTCCAATGACATGAAAATTTTATTGATTATGGACATAATACCAATATAGTATAAGACAAATGAATAATGACATGAAAGACATTGGGAAGAAAGAATCAATGACACTGATGACTTCCTGGATGGGTTGGAAATATAAAGGGAGTAGATTCAAATTGAGAAAAAGAAGTCCAAAAACTGTAAAACCAGAAGAATTAAACATTGAAAGAAAGAGAGAAAGAGATTATTTGACATAAAGAATCATTTTGAAAAAAATAAATTCTAGTTGATAGACATCTGAAGAGATATACCTAGCTCAAAGTTCTCATCTCACAAACCCTCATTTTCCTCTTAGCAAATAATTATACCTCTTTATTCACAGAGTTAAAAATCATCAGAAGAAAGCCTTTTAAGATTTTGACATCAACCTTGCAAACTGATCTGCATGTATACTCCTCTTTTTCTCTTTGTCTGGAGGAAACTTCTCTCCTTCTCTAAGACACATGTCCTGAATTCCTCTCTCCTCAGAGATTTTACTCCATCGATTTTTTGTCTTTCTGATATTTCCAACCACTCCCTTTCCTCTGACTACCTCCCCTCAAGCCCCCACCAAAAAATACACTACAGTCATGTCAATGAAGGGTATACAGTCCAAGAAATGCTTTGTTAAGTGAATTAGTCACTGTGCAAATATTGTAGTGTATTTACACAAACCTAGATGATACAGCCTACTAAACATCTAGGCTATATAGTATAGCTTATTGCTCCTAAGTTAGAAAACTGTGCAGCATATTACTGTATTGAATACTGTTGGCAATTGTAACAGAACAGTAAATATTAGTATATCTAAACATATAAAACTTACAGTAAAAATATAGAATAAAGATTTTTAAAAAGTACGCCTGTGTAGGGGATTTACCATGAATGGAACTCTAGGACTAAAAGTTGCTCTGAGGTTGCAAGGATGGTTTAACATACACAAATCAAGGTTATATATCATATTAATAGGATGAAAGAAAAGAATCATATGATCATCTCAATAGACACAGAAAAAGCATTCTATAGGATTTGACATTTGTTCATGATAAAAACTCTTAACAAATTAGGCATAGAAGGAACATATCTCAATACAATAAAGGCTGCATATAACAAGCCCACAGCTAATATCATATTCAATGGTGAAAGGTGAAACGCTTATCCTCTAAGATCAGGAATAACACAAGGTTTTCCAGTCTTACCACTCCTATTCAACACAGTGCTGGAAATTTTGGATAGAACAATCAGGCAAAAATAAAATAAAAGGTATTAGAACTGGAAAAGAAGTAAAATTATCTATTTGCAAATGACTCAATTTTAGGTATAGAAAATCCTAAAGACTGAACCAAACACTGTTAGATCTAATCAATTGTGATGACGTGCTACTGAAAGGGTCACAAAGATGTAGTAATGGGTTAAGGTTAAGAGCCTACGTGCTAATTGCCATGTCTCGCTTCTGGACACCTGCTTGCTTGAAAAGTTATTGTTTGACTATTACTCCTGGAAACCTAACAGTTGCCCATGGGAACCTAACAGTTACCCATGGGAACCTAACATTTTAACAGTACACTTTCTGCTTCTGTATCCCTGCTTGCACAACCCACCTTTAGGTTGACAGGTAGAGAATAGAAGAAATATTAAACCTTTGTGATTTAGACAGAATGAAGAATGAGATTTGGGGCTTAAAACCCTTGTATCTCTATGTTTCGGGGCTGCTCCTTTGGAAGGACAGCCGCCGGCTAATAAACTGCCTCTAATATCAGAGCACTCAGGTTGAGTCTGGTTATTCCGGTCATAACACAATGAATCCAATAAAGTTACAGGATACAAAATTAACATACAAAATCATTAATGATTCTATACAATTACAACAGAATTTCTGAAAAGAACTAAGAAAATTGATCTCATTTATAGTAGCATCAGAAACAATAAAGTACTTAGGAATAAATTTCACTAAAAAGGTGAAAGATTCTACTCTGAAAACTATAAGTCATTAATGAAAGAAATCAAAAAAACATAAGTAAATGGAAAGGTAGTTCATGTTTATGGACTGGAAAAATCAGTATTGTCAAAATATGCATTCCATGTAATCCCTATCAAGATTCTAATGGTGTCTTTTTATAAAAGTAGAAAAATTTTTTAAAATTTATACAGAACCACAAAAGACCCAAAATAGCCAAATAAATCCTGAGAAAGATGAAAAAAGAAAATGTCAGATTTCTTGGTATTATGCTATAGTATAAAGCTATAATCATTGAAACAGTATACTTGCATAAAAACAAACAAATAGGCCAATGGAACAAAATTAAGAGCCCAGAAATAAACCCAAGCCTATATGGTCAACTAATATTTGCTAAGGGATTTAAGAATACTCAATGGAGAAAAAACAGTCTTTTCAATAAATGGTGCTGAGATAATTAAATATTCACATGTAAAAGAATCTTACCCATATTTTACACCAATAATAAAAATTACTCAAGTGGATTAAAAACATAAATGTAGAACCTGAAGCAATAAAAATCCTAGAAGAAATAGGAATAAAGTTTCTTGATATGAACCTTAGAAATGATTTCTTGGATATGACACCTAAAGCATAAGCAACAAAATAAAAAATAAGCAAGTTGGACTACACCAATCTGAAAAGCTTCTACACAGCAAAATAAATCATTAACAAAGTGAAAAGAGAACTACAAAATGCAAAAAAAGTATTTGCAAACCATATGTTTGATAAAGAATTAATATCCAAAACATATAAAGAACTTACATAACTCAATTGCAAAAAAAAAAAAAAGGTAACCCAATTAAAAAATGGGCAAAGGATATTTCTCCAAAGATATATAAAAGGCTAACAGGTATATGAAAAGATGTGTAACTAGGGAAATGTAAATTTAATCACAATGATATATCTTTCTACATCTATTAGAATGACCATCATCAAAAAGACAAAAGATAATGAATGTTGGAGTAAATGAGGAGAAAAGTGAACCCTTGTTCACTGTTGGTGAAATTGTAAATTGGGACAGTACTGTTGGGAGCCATTCTTGCTGAATGCCCTACAGAAAGAGTTAAAGTTGCCTACAAGCTAGAAGTTTGCAGGGCAGGTGAGCTCTTAATGGATAAGCTCATTACTGAAGGAGGAAGATTGGCTTAATGGATAAGCTCCTCATGCACATCCTAGGGTATAAATATTCTGTGCTTAATAAAATCCGGGCTCAGTTAACCCTCCCGACTCTATCTTTTGTCTCTCTCTCTCTCTCTATCTCTTTTTCTTTATTTTCTCAATCCTCACTCCCCCTCTCAGAAACTGTTTGATCTTAGCCGGCAGGCTCTGGCACAGTACCTATAGAAAACAGTATGGAAGATTCTCAAAAAACTAAAAACAGAACTACCATATTATCTAACAATTCCACTTATGGGAATACATGCAAAGGTAACAAAAATACCAACCAAAAAAGATATCTGTGCCTCCATGATCATAACAGCATTATTTACAAAAATCAAAGTGTTCATCATGGATAAACATGTAATACACACACAATGAAATATTATTCAGTCATAAGAATGAGGAAATACTATCATTTGACAATATAAATGGATCTTGAAAGCATTATGCTAAGTAAAAGAAGTCAGAAGAGAATGACAAAAACTGTATGATCTCACTTATATGTAAAATCTAAAAACAAACAAGCAAATTCATAAAAAATAGAGATCAGCCTTGTGTTTGTAAGAGGCAAGGGGTAGGGGAAGGCAGAATTGAGGAAAGGTAATCAAAAAATATAAACTTCCAGTTACAAGATATATATGACATAATCGGAAAATTATTAAGAGAATTAATCCTAAGAGTTCTCATCACAAGAAAATTTTCTTCATTTATTTTTTCTTTCCTTTTATTTATATGAGAAGATAGATGTTAACTGAATCTACTGTGCTAATTATTTCACAACATATGTAAATCAAACCGTCATGCTTCAAACTTATACAATGATGACTGTCAATTATTTTTCAATAAAACTGGAAAAAAAAATGTATTATTTGTGCAAGTGAGGGATTATTGTGTGTGTGTGTGTTTGTGTGCATGGGCGGTTGTGAATGCATGCACAAGTGAATGCATATGGACATATCATAGGTAAGAGTTACCTAGAGGAGAAAGGAATCAGAAGTGTAATGACAGGAGAAAAGGGGGAAATATACTCAGCCTATGTGCATAGTGTAATCTTGAATGAGAGAGTTATGTCCCTTCTTGACAGAAATTCCTCCTGTCTTTATTCCACATGGAGTAGAACTCAAGTTCTTTGCTTAAGAGGTCCCACACTCTTGTGATTTTACCAACAAATATTTCCTTTACTGCCTTAGTTAAGACAACTAAAAAAGAATACCATGTGTTGAGTGGCATAAACAACAAACACTCATTTCTCACAGTTTGGAAGGCTGGAGTTTGAGTCAGAGTCCAGCATGGTGAGTTCTTGTTCTTCCTTCTTATTCACAGAGAACTACCTTTTCCCTGTATCTTCGCATGGTGAAGAGCAAAAGCTGTTATCTTCTCATCTTTTTATAAGGACTCTAATACCATCATGGGGGTTCCAGTCTCATAACAATCTAATCCTAAACATTTACCAAAGGCCTTGTTTCAAATACATTGAAGATTAAGATTTTAACATATAATTTTGGAGGAGATACAATCAGTCCATAGCACCTACCATTTTTGATGCATACATCATAGTCAGGAAACAAACAAACATGCAAACAAATAAAAAACCCTTTGATAATTAAAACACCCTTTTCTTAACATTTTTATCTTTGGCAAAGTTATATTGAAATTTCTACTCAACTGTCCAAGAAATTCAATCAATGCCTTTTGCAGTTATAGGTAAGAAACCTCAGTTCCAAAGCAGGTCTGTCACTAAATAGAAATGAGCCACTAAGTCATTTAAATTTTTAATGAATTAGTTTCTTCTACAAAATTATTTTTAATAAATATTTCATTTATAAAATTTTGATTATATGATTAGAAAATATAGCATGTATCATCCAACAGTCAGAAAGATACTTTGTTTCATCAATCTAGTCACTCCACTTTAAAGCTCCAAATAAAAAAAGACAATTTTAGCAATAGTAAAAACATTTCAGAGACAACAATATTTTTAGAGGTTTTTGTTTTTGTTTTTGTTTTTTAGATCTTAAAGAATAGGAGTAGAGATAAAGATTTTCACTCGTAGTAATTGCTCTTCAAAATACTGGAAACTCCTCACTTCAAGGAGCCAAGAGGACTGCAGGCTACAATATTAGTCCAATCTGTGCTGTGAAATAATCCCATACGCACCGTGCTGGTGGGGAGCTTGTATATCTCTGTTATGTCGCTCTGGAAACCTCATCGGACTGTAAGATTAAGAAATAATTGCCTTTTAATGCCAGTGCAGTCTTTGGCAGGAACGCCCACTAAAGAAAGCAGCACACAGCAATTTGATAAGGTTGAATATT
The DNA here is from genome assembly GCA_004027375.1 of Macroglossus sobrinus. Taxonomy (NCBI): domain Eukaryota; kingdom Metazoa; phylum Chordata; class Mammalia; order Chiroptera; family Pteropodidae; genus Macroglossus; species Macroglossus sobrinus. Next base: position 865,740 of record PVKZ01000328.1, on the reverse strand, counting down.
CTCTCAAACAGAGGCATATGATTGCTTGAGCTTTTCTTCCCCCCCCCCAGATTACTTCCAGCCAAAGCATAAAATCTAAAATCACTGAATGCTGGTTAAGTCAACAATTCAGACTTATACCAGAAATACATGAAATCTGTTAATAAAATATTTTCTACTATATGTATTCTCAAATTGTGCATCAAAGGAAAAAAAGATCCTAATTGAAAGGCTGTGTTATAGACATAAAATCCATAAATTTAACAAGCAAATATAGACACTTTCTTCTCATAAGTTACATTTTCTCCCAAGGTATCCTAGTCATGCTTTTTAAAGCATACTTTATAAACCTTTTACAATCCAAAATGACAAAGAGATTAAGATGCATAGTGGCTTTGCTAAAGGCTTGCACATGAATAAGTAAACTACACAAAAATCAAGTGAAAAATGAGATTTTTCTCTGTGAATGTCTAATTCTGCTATGGTTTGGTGGTGTACAGCAGTTAGTTCATAAAAAATAAGAAACATTAAAAAAATATAAACCCCATGTTTATATATGCGAAATGACAATTGAAGCACCAGCATATTATTATTATTTTTACTTAGGACATCCTTGATACCCAAGGTAAACAAGGAAAAAGTGCATTTAATATAAGTATTCAGGGCTGGGACTAAGGTGAACTCAGCAAGGTACTCACCTTGGTGCAAAACTTAAGAGAGTGCCAAAAAAACTTTCAATAATAAAGATAAATAAATAGTCTATACTGTATTTTAAAAATAAAAATTAGGACATGGTTCCATAGTGTAGTGGTTAGCATATTTGCTTTACATGCACAAGGTCCTGGGTTTGGGCCCCATGGCCATGCCATCCTGAACAAGCCTGAAATCTGATCTTGGAAGCTAAGCAGGGTCAGGTCTGGTTAGTACTTGGATGGGAGACCACTTAGAAAGACCAGGTGCTGTAGGCATAAAAAAATAAAAAAATAAATTAAAAAAATAAAAATTAATGCCAAAATTCCATGATAAGATCTAAGAAGTTAAATAAAAACAGAATCAGTATTACTGATTTTTTCTTTTTCCTGAGTTTCTAATATGGCTTGTCTTGGAACTACAAGTACTAAGTATCTTTTTACATATAATTCAGAGCTTAGAAAAAAAATGCATAACTTAAAAATGTTTACCTTCTATGTAATTTTCTAATATATATTTTTTTACACTAAATGCATTCTGCAGATATAGATTATAGTATACAGTATTTATATTTTAAACATATTAATTGTGTCTCCTAAGTATATGCTAAGATCTTTAAGGCAGGGATCATATCTTATCCTCATATTTCACATGTTGTCTCACAGTGTTATACATATAATGATTGCTTGTTTAATCCTTATTAACAAACTAGTTGGATTAAGTGAATGCTGACAATATACATGGCTTTCCTCATTAATCCTCAAGATCTCCTTTTGTAATCAAGTGACATACCAAAAGATATATAGAACAAAAGACATGTACACTGAGACACAAGATTTTTTTTTTTAGATATATGTTTTGAATGTATTGAAATGTATACCTTTCATTTTTTTTTCCAAAAGAATTTAATTTACTGTCAATTATATGGAAGTACTGTACTTCTTTGGAAACAACAAGAAAAATAATTCTATATTTCCAATTTATCAAAGTAACCAAAGTATATTATTTTTAGAAAAAAGTAATTTAATGTGAGATATAGGATAAGAATAACAGAGTTGCAGAAAAAATGAAATTGTGGCATGAGTCACTTAAACACTTCAAATGGTAATTTCTTTTTAATAAAAGTAGAAACATGGTTAGCATAAAAGCATAGATTAAAATATGCTTTAATTTTTATCAACTGCAAATCAGTGAAAGAATATAATAAAATCTCTAAAAAACACAGATATGGACCATATCAATCAGTTAGTTTCTATCTATCTATCTATCTATCTATCTATCTATCTATCTATCTATCTATCTATCTATCTAGAATCCATACATCCATCCATCTAATCTTTCATCTATCACCTTTTTCATTTTTTTGCCATTACTTTTCTTGTATTTACTTACATGTAGCTATAACTGTCATTGAATCAACTGTTACTGAATCGATAAGACTCTATCTAAATAATTTACAAAAAAATTCTAATGTTTTTGCAACATCCAGGAGGAAAACAATACTTGCAATGTTGTAGTATTTAACACATTGTACTGAAATCTTCTATACAGTATATACCTTGCCTCTCTTAAATGGTCATGCCATTTTTCTGACAATTATAAATTGCCTCCTTAAGTTTTTATTTTTTTGCAATATATAATCTTCTCTCTCACATATTCTAGTTTTACTCTTTGGTGAGTTGAATTGTGTCTCCCCCAAATCTACATGTTGACACCTTAACTCTCATTATCCTAGAATGTGACCTTATTTGGAGATACAGTCTTTACATAAGTGACTCAGCTAAAACAAGGTAATCAGAGTGGGCTCTAATTCTATATAACTTGTCTCATAAAAAGAGGAAATTTGGAGAGAGAGACACATACACACAGGAAGAATGCCACGTGAAGATGAAGGCAGAGACTGGGGTGATGACTTTACAAAACAAAAAATGACAAAGATAGCCAGCAAACCATCAGAAGCCAGAGGAGAGTCATAAAACAGATGTTTTTCTCACAGCCCTCACAAGGAATAAACTCTGCTAGCAGTTTGATCTTGGACTTCTAGCTTCTAGAACTGTGAGACAATAAATATTTGTTGTTTAAGCTATTCAATTTGTGGTACTTTGTTACAGCAGCATAGCAAACTGATATAATGACCAAATAATTTAATTTAAGTTTCAAACAATTGAGACTTTAAGAATTGCTTAATCAATGCGTGGGTGAATTTCATAAATTTTGAGAAAAACTACTTTGTTGTCTTTATCTCTTACCTTTTGACACAAACAGATACACATCAATATGTCATTGACTTAATAGGTAGAAGAATAATTTCAGAAGCAATAAATTTATGTTTATGATATACAACACAATTAATTTGCATTCATATTAATTTACATTAATCTTGAAATGAATATTATGAGGATACATAAAGCTCAGCATTAAAGTTTTATAAAAAAAATTGGCCTTCAAGAGAAACATTCTATATTAACACTGTATTATATGTATGATTTGTTTTAATACAAATTGGTAGGTATGTACTATAGGTGAAGTATGGTGATGGAGAATTTCATCCAAAGATGAAATGTATTTACCTTGCCCTCAAAACACCCACCTTCTAGTAAGTTTAGATGATTTTAATATAGTATAGTAGGATTATTAGTAAAGTATGTTCAAACAGCAAATTAAGCACAGAAAAAGAGTGACTGTATTTAGTATGAGATCAGAAAAATATAGGCTTAATGAGGGTTGAAACAGTAATTTTTTCAAGAACGAATTATATTCTTTGGGCAGACAAGAGTAAAAATGGCATTTCAGGCAGAGTAATGTGGATCACAGAGGCAAGAAATGTGTTTAGAGGACTCTGAGTGGTTTGATAAGGCCACAGCATAAAATGTGTTGGGTGTATGGAACTGGTTAATCAATAGGTGGAGATAAGAATTATTTGTATAAGGAGTCACTGAGAAACTAGGAATGTTATAAATCCAACTTTCACTTAAAAAATAAACTTTAATTGAGGATTAGAGGATAGCTGCAAAATGGATAAGACCAGAGCAGAGGCACCAGTAACTGCTGTTGTAACTATGAGAATTACACGTCCATCTGGACTGTGCCCTGTACAGCTCTAGGGGCAACATTTTCACAGATTTTAGTGTTCACTGCTGCATTTATGAGGAGAGACACTGAGGCCTTAAACTTACACTTGAGATGTACTTAGAAGTGTTAGGAAATAAAATAGAAATAAAATGGAGAACTTCTGGACAATGGGTAAGGTAGAAAGAGGAATACAAAAGATTTTTATCTTTAACTGTTATGAATAACCCAGGTAATAGGGTAGAAAAAATTAGTTTTGGTTAGAGTCTTCATGAGACAAATATATTCTGTTAGTTTCTTTTCCCCCAATACTCACAAGTTAATATTTGAAAGGCTATGTTAAAACAACATAAGAACCAAAACCCCCACACATTGTGTTCAAATTGATTTTGAATCTAAATATTATTCTATTTGTAAAAGAATCTCGGCATATGGCATGCAACCGTCAGCTCTACAATGTTTTCACTATTGGCACTCATCTCTTCCCAAACTGGTGGATTGTTTAACTGTTTACAACAAAGGAAAATTAAATTCAGAGGTCCAGTCAAAAAATATTCTGATTTTAAATATTGCCTAAATCAAACAATACATTTCATGTTTTTTATCTTTTAACATTTTATTCAATTAATTTATTCTCTATGCTCTTTTATTAAAAGAATAAATAAAAGAGAGAGTTGGATATATGGCAAAGATATAGTTACAAACAAATGCCAATACAAAAGCCAAGAGCTTTTTAAAAAGAAGTTTATATATATTAACCCAGTGAAACTGGAATGTCTGGCCACATTTTTATAAAGGCAGTGTTAATTCAGATTAAAACTGTGCTTCCTGTGTATGAAGTATTTAAATAACTTTGCAGAGGGAATAAAAAAGAGAACAGCCTGCAGGTAGACAGAAGGAAGTTTAACACAATCTAGATTGTCTATAAATACAAGTAAGAACATGAAGTTGTTTTTATGGCAAATGCATTGACAAAATGTCTGGTTCTTCTCTCATTCACAAGAATCTACTTAGAAAGTGTGGTTTTTGAAAAGTTGGTGGGCCAGTGGGATTGAGTGCTACACTTGGAACAGTTTTCTGACAACAGTGCCAGATGAAAAAATGGCCTGGGGTTTCAGGAACCTATCCAATTTGGTGGTAATATTTTCCAAACTTAACATAAAATACTTAGTCTTGTTTTTACTGGATCAGATCTGAATGAGTGAGTTTACTTTTTTGCACCATTCAGTTGGTTTGAGCCTTGTTGATATAGCATATAAAATATTTCTTTTCCTTGTATAGGAAAAGAAATTAAAGGCATAGAATTTTAATTGGAAAAACAGTCTCACTGATGTTACTTCTTTCCTTTACCCCATGACAGATTATAAAAATACACATACCTTTTGCCAGGGTTGGAATTCAGTACAAAATTATTGTTATTTACATGGAAATAACATCCATAAATGTCACCTGAACTCTCTATTAGAATATATTTTTAGTTTATTGTGTCAAAGAAAACTCATTTAGATCCAAATTAGGTTTTGCATTTAAATTGCAGTTGACACCAAACAACATAAGTATCAGATACTAAATTCTTTACTATAAAAATTTAATTCGAATAGAATTCAACATTTTTGTTTTTCTAAATCTTTTCAAAATTTGTCTTCTTTGATATTCTTGTCGTATGGAATGTTTTCATAGCTGCCTGTCCAACACAGAATAGAGAATTTAAGATACTACAAAAGTATTTTTTAAAAGGCCTAGATTCATGAAAGAAAATATTTCACATATCTGAAGCTTAATACTTTTAGTATTGATTCTTAACAGCTCTTAAAAAAATGCTTATATGAGGTTGAACCAATGAAATAATCCTGTCTGTATTGCCCTTTTCACTTCCATGGATAAGAGAGGATTGACATCACATTCTTTTCCCATGTGTAACAAATGAAAAAAGGCTCACTTCATGCCTCCTTCTTAATGTCTCATCATGCTTTGCTAACTTCAATAAGACATTTCAATAATTTAAAACTTATCATATAATAGTATTAAATAAATAAATAAATAAATAAATAAATAAAACTTATTAAATAAATATTTAATCAGTAATTTTGCTTTCACTGATAAATCTGAAATTTAATTTTTTTCCTGTCAGGACAAGAAATCAGACCTAATTTCTGAATTTGAAGATTTGTAGATATCATACAAGTTATTCTACTCTGTGGCCTAAAGACATATTGCAACTCCAAGAGCATGTGGATAAAAATGTTGCATAGCAGCTGGTGCAGAAGAAAGCTGGCAGAGAACATCTCAAAGAATAAAATAAGACTTAGCTAGTTGCCATAATAAGCTTTCATGTCTCGACTACAAATTGTTACTACTGCTGTCTTGTTAGTAACTGTTTTTATAATATTATAAATGTCTATATATTTTTAAATCAAAGAGAAAAATTTTTGTAAATATTTACATATTTTATTATATGTTCCTTCCATTTGATACTGTCTCCCATATAACCATATATACTCTACAGAATGTGCCACCAATCTATTTTAGGCATTGTGTCAAAACTGCTGAAAAAATTCAATAAAATCACAGAATGTATTTAATATCAACCATCTGATGCCCAACTTAATATGTCAAATTTTAATCTTCAAGTAAATTTATATTTAATTATGGCCTTTGCTAACGGCCAAGTAGCATCAATAGCAATTACTCTGCACTTGAGATCACAGATTCATGCACTTCTCATTCTTCATCTCTTATTCTTCCTCTATTGGTCATTTCAAAATCCTCATTGTCTGACTTTATCAGGACATGTATTAACCCTAAAACTTCTTATTTCTTATATGACTCCTGTTTTTATATTTCTCCATTCCCAGCTCAGAGGCCTGCTATTAGCATTTTCATTACTTTTTTCCCAGGATCATTCACAACTTGGCCATTAACACTGATTACACATTGATCACAATTGCTTTTGCAACTATAGCCCATTTTTCTTATATCTTCAAACAACCAACTGCTTGGACACTCCTTTTACTTCACAGAGAAAATTAAAATCAACACAATATTTTACAAGTTTCTTCTCCTAAACCTCAAGTCCTATTCATGTAGGAAAACTTTAGAGCTAATGATAAAAAATATATTAATGTAAGCACATATATTTTTGGGTACTTCATTAATTGTCTCCTATATCAACTTCTTAATCAGTTAGAATTGATAGTCTTCTTGATCCTGAAGTGCTTATTTTAGGTCCTAGATAGCAAATATTGAATGTACAATTTCAATACAAATTAATGTTTATTAAGTTAATAATGTTTATTGAATTTATATTAGTTGGTAAATATTGTTTTCTTATAGGGAATACAGCAGCCAAAGCAGACACAAATCCTTTTCTTCTTAAAGTTTACATTATCATAAGAGGAATTAAATTAAAAGAGGAAAAAAGTAGAATACTATGTTAAAAGGTGATAAGTACTAAGGAAGAAAACAGCAAGACAGAAAGGTAAATAGACAGTCCAGAAATAAGGTTAATGCAGTTTTGAATAGAGTGTCTGAAAGTCACACCAAAACTTTTTGAATTAAATGCTGAATGTGATAAGGGAGAAAGTCAGTAAAGATATTTGGATGAAGTGTTTCCTAGGCACATGGAATGGCAAATGAGAAGACTTGAAGCAGAAGTGAGCTTGTAATGTTTAGGAAACAGCAAGGGGTCTGTGTGAACACAGGAGAAGAATAAAAGATGAGAAAGGAATTCAGGCCAGAGAATAGAACTCCATTGCAGGAGAAGAGTAACATGTCTGAGTTGGATTTCAAAAGAAAGACTGTGATGTTTACTGTTAAGAGAAAAGACTGAAAAGAACAAGGGTAGAAGCAGGGGACAAGCTGCAGCCATCCATGCTAGGGTAACAGTGGCCTGGACTAGAATCACAGTGGTGAAAGCAATGCCATGTTTCTGAGATCTTGAAATATTATAAAGGCATAACCACTTATTTGCAAAGGGAAAGAAGATCCAACGATGATCCTGAGATTTTAAACACATGTGATTAATGCTTTGTGAGAGAAACTACAAGAAGCAAGAGTACAGGTTTTGGCTTGTGAATTATTAGATACCTATGCACTGCACAAATGAAAGTATCAAACAGGAAGCAGAATATATGCCACTGGCATTCAGAGACTATTCTGAAGTCCAACCACAACGTGGAAAAGCAGCATTAAACTGGTGTATTAAATCTGCATAAATAATCAGAGTACTCTTTCTGGAGGAAATCATTTTGAAGCCAAAACTTAAATAATAAACAAGGATTAATTAAAAGAAGAGCAAACTTGGGTACAGCTGAGATAAATCTAAGCAGAAGGAATTAATGTCAACATAAAATAACTTGACAAAAGAGATTGGTACAACTGAGGAATTTTAAAAATGCTTGAAAAATAAACAACTAACTTTGGAGAGTTATGATGTGAGCTAGGGCATTTATTAATTAATAGACTCTAATAGAGACTTTGCTCTTCATCTTAAGGTTAATGAGAAACCTTGAAAAGTTTTACATGGGCTCATGTACACTTCTGATTTGTATATCATAAAATTAAACCTGCTTGCGTTTTTGGAAATGGATTGGAATAAACAAGACTAGAAGCTCAAACCAAATAATAATAACAACACAATTAGAATCAAAGAGTCTGCTTAGAAAGCTCCTGTAGATAGGAGTCTACAAAATAATAAAAATAACTAATACAGATAAATTGATAACTCAGAGATTTTTGAAGACTTTTTGTTTGTTTTGGGTTGTAGAACCAATAAATTATTGAATTGCTTGCGTAATGAAGAAAATGAAAGAAAGAAAGCTGATGCCAAGATAGTCAACCTGGACAAGTATGTAGACATTTGTTCTATTTATTAAGCTGACACATACTTTTATTTGTTGGAAAGATGAGCTCAGTGATGGACAGGCTGCTTTCTAAGAGTATTATAAATTACCAGTATGCCTCATCCAGAAATCAAGAGTTGTTTAGAAAGTTGTCCAGGGGAAATTTATAAGCCATAAGGTCTATATATGACATTTCACAGTGTGAGAGAAAATTTAAAGTGAGAAAAGAAGAGGGTCTAAAATAGAAGCCTGAAGAAACCCAACATTAAACGGCATTTAGAGAAAACAGAGTGTGCAAGAGAGATTAAGAAAGAACATCAAATTAGAGAGAAAGCAAAATGAGGAACCATGTGGTCCAGAAGCTAGGGGAAAAGAACAGCTCAGATAAAGGCATGATAATCAGTTTGCCTAACGCTGCTGAGAGGCCAGATACATAAATATTCAAAGGGACCCTGACATTTAGGTATAAGGCAGTCATAGGTTATTTTGGCAACCACAGTTCTCAGTGGAATGGTGGACATGGAAGGTAGTGTTAGGCTAAAAATTAAGTAGGTGAGGACATGGAGAAAGTGAACAGAGTTGTCTGTCAAGGAGTTTGTGTTATGGACAGCAGCAATAGGGAGGTAGCTAAAATATATGAAATTAAAGAAGTAGGACAGTAATTGTTAATATGAAAATAATTAAACATATTTAAGTGCCGATAAATCTGTAGAGGAAAAGTGAAGATATAGGGAAAAAAGGTCATTTTTCGTAGCTAAAGTTTTCTCAGAAGAAAGGAAGAGATAAATGGACTAAAAGACGCCTTGTTAGAAAAGAAACCTTGTTATAATAGGAGTGATACCATTAGTGATACAACCAGATTTTTAGACTTTGTGGTGGGAAACAATGAATGCTCATTTCTCCATAAGGAAGGAGGGGAAATCAACAGCTAAGAAAGAGTAAATTGTTGGAAAGTTGTTAAGCTTGAGGAGATGAAGAACTTTAAAAATAGAAAGTGAGGACAATGGAAGCCAGAGAGGTAATTAAATAAGCATTATAGGATTGCTGGGCAAGTTAGGAACCCAGTTGAGAATGGTAAACATGAATTTATCAATCTGTCTGCAGATTAGTTTGGAAATTGCATTCTCTGCTCATTTTATGTTTAGACACGGAACTGTAAAAAGTTAGCAACTAAATTTGTTTGCTAGGAAGTATAATAATAAATTGTGTTAAAGTTTTCCACCAGTAACTTAAAGCTTCTGAGATTATGTCTTAATTAAAATTATGATATTTTATCTGAATTGCTAATTTGTATTAAAATTTTGGACAAAATAAATCATTTTCAAAGTATTATCTTGTCATTAATTTTAATCAAGGTCTATGATTTTCCTTTTTGACATTTTGGTCAATGCAAGTAGAATTTTCATCGTTAAGATTAAAAAGTGAAATTCTTTATTTTTAAACAATATTTGTGAGATAAATGAGTATCTTGAATTAAGGAAATAATTAGTTTTCACTGGAAAATTTTTTTTATAATTGTCTTTATGATGTTATTATATTCAGACAAGAAATAATCATGTATGTACTGCATAATAACATTATTGTATTTTTGATTTTTCCTTTTTTATCTTTCATGTTTAAAAGGAACAATACTATTTTTGACAGGATTTCATCCATAGAAACTTTACAAAGGATATATACATGCATGAACACACATTATGAAGAAAGTTTTTAATTTTATAAATTATGGAGAAAGAGATCTCTTTATTACAATTTAAGAATGAGATTTATAACTTACATACAATTTTGCATGTAAAATAAGCTATTATATGTGCTAACCATGACCTTGAAAATAAAGAATTTTCTATAAAAGTGTGTTGACCATGTGAATGGATCCCAGATCTAAGTGACCCTGATCTACTGTATAAATGTAACATAATTTATTTTTGTTTCTGTTTTTTAAACCTTTCCTTGCAAAGATGAACAATATTGCTATTAGTATTATTTTACATGTCTCTTGAATAGGTATGAAAAGATTTCTCTAGAGTTTCTAAGTAGGAATGAAAATCTGGTAATAGTGTAGGTAATACGATTGCTTCTATCAGTGATTTTTCAAATTTATATTTCCAGTTGCCACATGTGAGAGCTGCTACTGATCTTTGCCAAGTCTTTGTATTGATATATATATATATATATATATATATATATATATATATATATATATATATTTTTAATGTAGAGGCTGTAAAATCTTATTTTGATTTTTAATTTGTTTTCTCTTATTAATGAAATTGGGCATTTTTTAATAGTTATTGGCCTTTTGTGTTTTCTCTCTTGGGAAGTAGCCATTCAAGTATTTTGCCCATTTTTCTATTGAGTTGTTTGCCTTTTTCTTACAAATTGTTTCATTTTTTTGGATATATATCCTTTGTTAAATGTGTTGCTACTGACAAAAAAAAGTAAACAAAAAAAATAAGAGCCTTGTAGAAACTATGACAGTTTATTCTATGGAGAAGGAACACAAAAATACCAGCACATTTAGAAATTCTTGACAATATTACGTTACTAATATTTGCAACGTGAATGTTTTTTAAAGGATAACAATAATTATTTTTGCTTTCTTCTGTTGGTTCAATCCTGTTGCTATATAGAATCAAATCAAAGAAACAATTCAGTGAAACTTTTCTAAATTAAGACAAAAAAGAGCAATATTATAAAATATCATTTCTATGGTTAAAGTTGTCCTATTTGTAACTGATGTAAATAATATTATTTTTGTGTTTGGTATAAAATTAAATATGTGCCATTTGTTACCATTTTTTGACAGCTAGAACAGATTCCCATAAACATGTGAAAAGGGCAGGGAGTGGATAATTTGAAAGTTGTAATAAAAACTCATGGTAAGAAAACTGTAACTTCCCTTTTCTCTTGCAAATGATATATAAAATGCAAAAGTTATTTTTGAGTAGTAAGTTAGGCAATTACTTTCATAAAATGGTGTATTGCTCATGCAACAAGTTAATATTAATAAATTTATCAATTACCTGGCAATTTTTTGCAATATTGTCTAAGACTTCAGTCCATCATTTTCCATGTCATACCACATAATATAGTTTCCTTTCTTTTGCCCGCCCCTCCCGCCCGGGCCTTTCTCACTCTCTACTTCAGAGTACTTTTTTTTTTATTTTTTTAAAGCTGTATTGAAGTATAATTGATATACAAAGAACCACATATATTTAATGTGTACAATTAAACAATGACTCCCAGAATTTCCTTATGTTCCTTTTTGTTTTGAGGGGTGGTAGAGTAGGCAAAAACACTGAACATGAGATCTATTCTCTTAAATTTTGAAGTGCATAATACTACATTATTAACTATAGCACTGTATTGTATAGCAATATCAAGAATTCATATATCTATCATAACTGAAACTTTATACTAATTGAACAACTTCTTACTTTCCCCTCCCCAGCCCCTGGCAACCACTGTTGTACTTTCTGCTTCTATGAGTCTATTTTTTTATACCTTATATCTAAATCATGCAGTATTTTTTTCTTACGTGAGTAACTTATTTCATTTAGTATAATGTCCCCCGGAATCATCCATATTGTTAGAAATATCAAGATTTCCTTTTTTTAAGATGAGTAATATTCTATGTATGAACATATGACATTTTCATTATTCATTCTTCTTTTGAGAAACATGGGAATTAACTATATCTTGGCTACTGTGAATAGCACTACAGTGAACATGAAAGTACAGGTATCTCTTCAAGATTTTTATTTTAATTATTTTGGCTATATACCCATAAGTGGGAATGGTAGGTCATATAGCAGTTGTATTTTTAATTTTTTGAAGAACTTCGAACTGTATTCTATTACTGGTGCACAATTTTCCATTCCTACTGAAAGTATAAAATGGTTACAATTTTTCAACAACCTAGCCGACTTTTACTGTCTTTTGATCTTTGTTTTTTAATAGTCATCTTAACAGGTTCAAGGTGATATGTCATTGTAGTTTTTATTTACGTTTTTCTGATAATTAATGATGTTAATCATCTTTTTATATATCTGTTGGCAAGTTACATGTTTTATTTGGAAAATGTCCAAATCCATTGCCTAATTTTAAAAATCAGATTTTTTGTTGTTTGCTATTGATATCAACTAGCCTCATATAACCTACTATTTGATGCCTCTCCTTGGAGTGTGTTGAAATTAACTGTCCTGATATGACTATGTATTATTGTAGATGTCATATGAAGTAAATGATTCTTTAATAATATATTCCTAGTTAAAATTATAAAAATAATAGGATAAATATTTTCTAAAAACTACTTAAATTATCTCATTTTAATGACAGTAGTTTTTAATATCAAAATAATTACAGTAAAATTTTATAATATTTTGATTACTTACCATGTTACAAATACTGCATTAAGGGTCTTTTTATAACTTATTTATTACTCTGAACTCTCTGAGGTATTCTGGTATTATGCCTTTGTATGTATGCATGCATGTATGTATATATGTATATATAGGTATAGTACATATGAAGTATATACAGTATATATGTATAAGCATATAGTATATACACATATACTATATAACATACACACAAACATTATTTCAAAATGCCTGAAAATATATTTAACTCTCACAGACCAACAAATCTAGAACTCTCCAATCTCAAGAAACAACTGACTTCCTTTATTTTTTTATCTTTTATTTTTTAGGCGAAGCAACCCTTGGTTGACCTCACAGATTGCAAGGACCTTGATAATTTACAATCTCTTGTTTTTTTACACCTATAGCACCTGGTCTTCCAAGGTGGTCTCCCATCCAAGTACTAACTAGGACCGACCCTGCTTAGCTTCCAAGATCAAACATGATCCAGCTTGTTCAGAGTAGCATGGACATAGACCACACATGCCTTCCTTTACAGAAGGTGTTGTTCTGCTCCTTTCCCCTTCCCTCACCCTCTGTCCTGCACCACCTCCATATTCCCCGTGAAAAAAGCTGAAAAGTCTGATGCTAGAACTGCGTTATAAAACAACACCCCATCCTTCTTGGTTCTACACAGAAACTTTCATGAAATCACTTATTTCAAAGGGTAATAAAAGATTCTAACAGGAAGCATTTCGAAGTGCCTATAAGTCTACATTTAGTATGTGTATCACAAAGAATTAAGTAAGCCTTTCCAATATTCACTTTGAAATAATTATTCAAGTGTTATTGTTCCCTGGAAGTGGACACAGACCTGTATTATTTGCTTAGTTTTTATTTTGTTGCCTTCCTATTAATAAGTGCAATATTAACAATCAGATAAAAGCAGGTTTAAATTTGAGGCTGAATAGATGGATAGAATTTATATTCCCAAAGAATCATACACATTGAACATTAAACATAATATTGAAATATCTAAGGTAAATGGAAAAGGTGGCATCTGTCTCAGGAGGAGAGTGAAAAAGAGAGAGAGAGAGAGAGAGAGAGAGAGAGAGAGAGAGAGAGAGAGAGAGATCCATCCTGAAGACAGTAGTTTGAATGGTTATTTTCATATACAAATGTTTTACAATAATTGCAAGTAACATGAAACTCCCTCATCAGCAGACCAGTATTTTGTGTTTCCTGAAACAATTGGAACCACAGTCATAAACAATATTTCACCTCTTGCCTGGCCTGTCTCCATTTGGAGACACAGACAGGTATTCATAAGGCTCTGAGGTCTGGAAAAGCTGAGCAGCAAACCTGCTTGGCAGAACCTCAAATTCTCTTTTTATTATTTTTTGAAGAGCTGAACCTTGATTTTAAAGTCATATTTGTGGCAAAGAGATTTTAATCTATACCATATAGGACTATTTATTCTACTCTCTAAATATCATTTTATACTAAAATCTTTGTCCAAAATGTCAAACATTGAATTTTTGTGATACTTTTTTGTTTTTGTGAGTAGCAAAATTATTTCTTTTTCCTTTTTTTTCCAAGAACTCCTAATATTTGGTTTTTGAAAACCAAAGAAATATTTTAAAATGTAAAGTTAAAATTCTACCCATACTGTTCAATATATCTTGTGAAGTCACGGCATATGTAAACAAGAACACATAAATATCATCTAGTAACTATTGATGTGTTAAAAATTATATTATTCTGTAAGATCAAAACACACTAAAGTTATTTGTTTCTTTGCAGAAAAGAAACAATCTTTGTAATTCAATTTGAGATGAATGAGAACAGATTTTTGAAGAATATCTTTCTCCAATTTTCCTCTTACATTTATAAAGAAATATTATATAGACTATTTTGCAAAAAAAATAAAAGGTCAGAAATTCCACTCCAGAATGTATAAGTGAAGTTGAGGCATCCTTAAAGTTTCTTGTAAGGGGGCAGCTAATAAATACTCTGTACTTCTGCAATAACATACAAATTACCTCAACTTTAATTATTTCTATTAAAAGTCTAAGCTTTGAATCCTTTTCTCAGGTCAAGATTTTGAATCTACTAAACAATTAGTTCTTGTTTTAATATTTTCACTCTCTCCAGCACAACTTTCTTTGAGAATAATGTTGAGACTCACTCAAACTTTTTTTGGCATTTGACTTTTTCATTTTCTTCCCTTATGTTATAATGAGTCAGCTGGCTTTTCCACCTGGTAAGGAACCAATAAAATTCAGGAAGCTTATTTAGCCAAGTCCATCTCAGTCATTCATGAGCATTTGAAAATGTTCAGAAACAAAAATAAAATTAGTAGGAAAATGTTTCTAATGTTACAGATTTTAAACACTGGATCATAAACAAATAGTTGCTAATATTTGAATCAGATGAGAGAAATTCTTATGAATGCATGACATAGGTATTAAATTTAGCTTTAAGTGATAATTTTGGAACTCCCTGAAAATAACTTGAGTTTTAAAACTGGAATATGTATATAGTTTTGTCCAAGTTTGATCAGAAAAAAAGGTCTTTGCTTAACATTTCCTTTTAGCAGTACAATTAGAATACACTTTCCATAGCCAAACTTCAAATAACAGTTATTTAGTGATAATTGCTATGTTCTTACTGTGATTTGAATTTCTCTTCTTTATTTTCTTCCTGCTCATTTAGTCCTCAATTCTTTGATTGATCTCTTTTCATCACTTTTCTTTTTCTATTTTTTGTACCTGTAACAAAAGTTGACTTTAACCTTTCTTAGCCCACTTTTTTTTTCTCTATGCGCTTTTCTGAGACCACTTTGTCCACACACTTGGCTTTCTCGACAACTTGTAGGTTCTAAAGTTCCTAGTTCCAATTTCCAGCATAAATTGGAGATCTCAAATATTCCAAGGTCTCTCCATGTCTTCCTCATGCACCATAATTATCCCTAACAACTTCTTTCTCATTTTCCCCTCCAAATTAACTTCTCCCACTACATTCTATTAGTTAAGAAAAATTTCTCTTCCCTTATGGATTACCTAAAACATCAACTTACACTTGCTCACTTCTGGGCAAGACTTCTCCCTCAAAATGCATACTGGTAACAGAATATTTTCATCAGATTTTACACAAAACCAGAGCAGAAATGAGGTTTAATTGTTCTTCAATAGATTTCAAGTTAGAGAGAGGAGTTATCTGTTCGATTTTACATTTGAAAATTCTAACTCAGAGCAGATTGTAAATAAAAAAGAGGTGTTTGAGGAGTAAATAAATAAATATGTTTATTTATCATTTGCATTGTTCAGACTCATACTAAATCCATGCTCAGCTAATAAAAGGTATCATTTATTTCCAAGTATATGGGAAGCTTTAATAAAATTTTAGAATACTTAAGATGAATGTTTTAGTTCATTTATTCTTTCTATGATTATAATTACTAATGAGTAGCAAATTATTTGTTAAATTATTGAGGAGAATATTTTAACAATTTTATTGAAGTATAATTGCTATATAACAAATGGCACATGATAAAATTGTTCATTTGATAAACTTTGACAATTATGTATCCATGGAACTATCACCACATCAAGATATTGAACAAATTCCTCACCTTCAAGTTTCCTTAATACTTTTTTATAATTTATTCCTCCTACAGCTTTCCATGCCCACTCTCCCAGGCAACCATTGATACAATTTCTCTCATCCTTTTTTTGTTTGCATTTTCTAGAATTTAATATAAATAAAAACAAAGTATGCACTTTTTTAAAAATCTGACTTTTTTTTTATTCAGTGTAATTATGTTGAAAGTCTATGTTATTTTATATAGCTATAGTTCATTCCTTTTGAATTTGAAATGGAATACAATAGTAGTTCATTGTAGGGGTACACCACAATTTGTTTACTCATTCACCTGCTGATAGGGTATTTGGGTCCAGTTTGAGACTCTTATAAATAAATCTTCTATGAGTGTTCTTGTAAAAGTGTTTTTAAGGGCATATGCTTTCAGTGCTCTTGAATAAATTTCTAAGATTGAAATGGCTGGATCGTATGGTAAGTCTACATTTAATTTTTTTAAAAAACTATCAAAATCTTTTCCAAAGTGGTCGTAGTGTATGAGAGTTTCAGTTTCTTTACATCCACGCCAGCACTTTTTATGGTAAGTCTTTATAATTTTAACATTCTAAAAGATGTGTAGTTGTAACTTGTGCTTTTAATTTGGATATGCCTAATAACTAATGATTTGATTATCTTCTAATGTGCATATTTGCCATATATATATATATATATATATATATATATATATATACACACACACACATATATGTGTATATATTTATCTTTGATGAAGAATCTGATTGTTATAAAGAATTAAAAACAAATGAATTACTGATATATATGGCAATATGAATGAACAATATAAATCAGATACAAAGCAGAGCGTATTGCATAATTTCATTTATCTCAAGTTCAAAAACAAGAAATCTAGTCTATGGTGATTAAAAATCAGAATAATCTTTAATTTTGGGGCTGTTTTTTAAATGGGAATGTGACTGAGTCTTCTTGGACTACCATTATGTTCTATTTGTTGATTTGGGTGAGAGTTGCAAAGGTTTTAATTTAGTTTGTGTTTAAAAGTTTATCTAACTTCATTTGTGATTTACTAAGTTTTATGTAGATGTGCTATATTCAATAAAAAGTTTAATTTAAAATAACAAATAAAAAAATAGCTTTAGTTTATCTTTAAAATAACTAGAGCAATGACAGCAAACAGTAACTTCACTAAACATTTCTTTTTTACCAGGTACTATAGTAAATGAAAAACTAAGAAAAAATAGTAAGGTGAAAAATGGTAGAGTCAGTTATCTTCTTATACACAAAAATTGTTTAGATCTGGTGTTCTTATCTCAGAAATATGCCTTCACTCAGTATTTGTTGTCACAAAGTATCTTGCACTGGAAATACTGATTTGAAATCTATTGTGTCATATGATCAAGAAACTCAATGGTTAACTCTATTATGGTATGCTAGTAGAAATGCAAATAAAGTTAAGAAAATAAACTAGAAATATTAAGAAATTTGTTTTGAGAAATTAGTTGGCTCTGATTGAACATAAGAATTTGTTGTCGTAGTAGTAGTTGTTGTTTTTCTTGGAATATTGTCTGAAGTTTTATATTACATAGCCATGACACAAAGAACTCTTTTACAAGCATTCATGCTAATTTTCTAGTCTTCTTTTAAAAAATTAAAAAACAAGTTTTTAGTAAATAAAGAATATATAACAAATAATCTTCATATTTTTGTTTAGAAAAGTGAATTCAGACTGTATGTATTTATTCATATGTAAAACTGTCAGATTAAAACTGAATATTCAAAATAAATGTCTTTCCAATTCATCTAATATTCTACATTAAAAACAGCTATAATTTATTATAAAAAAATCAAAACTATTTTGATGAGATATAAGATTTTGGGATAGGAATCAAAACCTGTACATTTAACATTTTCATTAGTACACTGTCATAAATAAAACTCATCAATTCATTAGATGACACTAAAAGTATTTATTAAATGCATTTCACAGTTGGGATCATTCTTGTGAAAATCTATGCATACATATATGCAATTTTAAGTGTGTACCTTGGAAAAAATGTCTGAGTCAGAGTATATATATTCAGCTTTAGTAGATTCTGCCAAACAATTTTACCAAGTTCTGGAAATAAATGTCAAGCAAATACAGTCCTTACATATCCTTAAGGAGCCCAGGGGGAAAACAGAAAAGTAAACAAACATTTCAAAGTGCGCTGATAAACACTGCAACAGAGGTTTATAATGTGTGGCTATATATACACATCCACAAAATATATATACTGAAACTTATAAAATAATAATATATTGTTATTATCTTAGAATATTACTGCTTCTATGTTGTAAAAAATCTTGAAATCTGAAACTTAACAATTGACTCCCATGAGAAAAAGTAAGTTTAGTTTTATTTAGGAATTTGTGGAAAAATGCCCTAAATACCATTTGCTTAAAATCTAGTATAGTATAATTCAGTTCAAGTTGATTACAGATGTCTAGCCGTACAGAATTATTTTCTTTTCTTAAAGAGCTAAGCTTTTCCTTGACCCTCTATCTGATTTATATACCAATTCTCTGAACATCTGTGATTATAGAAATTATGACACTACTTGTCAGAAGAAATAGTTGCATCAGGAACCAGCAAGTGCTAATTAGAAAAAATACCTTCTGATCCAGTCATCTGTCTGTTCCTGACACACCTTGGAAAAATGGCTTTGGGTGTTAATATTGAAAGTTAGATTACTGAAGCTATAATTCTTGGGATAAAGGTAATTTTTGCTATATGATAACCCTTAATGAAATTATACTTGAAAAATTGCCTCAGTCACATTGTAACAAACCACCAAGGATACCTGAAGGTGATGAGTATGACACTTATGGCAGGGAACAGCCACAGAGGTTACAAAACACATTTCTTTCATCTGCCTCAATTCTCTGAAACCTAGCCAAGTATGTCAGGCCTCTGTTTTTGTACCAGTAACAAGAAGAGAGTAGATACATCCCAGTCTAAGAAGAGGGGTTGCTCAGAGGTCAGCAGTACCAGAGATTTGCTGAGAGGGACATGTCTGAGTATCACCAACAAAAAGCTTTAAGCAAACATGAGAATTACTGATTTAAGGAACAATGTATGGAGCCTTAGTCATGAAATCAGGAATCATGTTTTGCTTGCCGTCATATTCTCAACACTTTTCAAAGAAAGGGTACACTGTAGTTACTTAACATATATTTGATGAATAATAGAGTGAATAAATTTTCTGATAAAAGAACAACAAAAAGGGCTGTGATAGAGCCAACATCAAGTTGATGGAATCAAAGTGAGGGTCAGGAGAAATATATTAGAGTTGTGTGTATATAAGTGTGTGTAGGTATATACAATTATTTGGCAAATACCTCATTATAGATTAGTTCTAGAAGATCCTTTTGAAACCTTTGAATGTAGCTCATGTCATGGATCTAATACCCAGAAAGAAATGTGCCCCGCCCATGTCATAAAACTAACAAATGCTAAGATGGTGAGTTCAGAATTTTTGGCTTTTAGTTCAGTTCTTTTTTTTTTCAACTGGACAATGACGTTTCCTTCTGGCTCTTAAGGGGGAATTTAATATCTTCATATTTTAATATGTTTATATCTGGATCTAGTCTAATAGAAATTTAAGAGAAAATAAAAAATACTTGTCAAGAAGGTAAAGATTCATTTAAATAGTAAAAAGTCTATTATGACTACAATTAAAAAGTGTTTAAATTATTGAACCTAAAATTAATAAATTAAGTATGCATATGTTCTCTTTATAAATAAACTAAGGATAGACCACTAAGCTACAGAACAACTATCATTGAGAATTTCCTGAAATCTAGATGAACAGAAGTTTTATCATCGATATACAGAAGAAGCCACATGGAGGCTGGTGGATGGAGGGAGGGCAGAGACATGTAACAGGCTGGCCCCACGCCCACATGTGGTTGTTAACAATCAGTAATGATACCTCAGCTGTGGCGGTCCCCTGCTCAGGATCCAGGGCTCGAAGCCCCACACCACTACTTCTGACTGTCAAAACCAGTGAGGATTGTGGCTAAGTAACACTGAGGGCTCTTGGAGTACCAAAAGTTACTCTTAAAGGGCCTGCTCCTGGATTTACTCTCTGATGGACTCATTTATCTGAGCTCCAGTGCTGGGCAGCTGCTTGAAAAGTATCAGAGACACACGGGGAGAAATTGAGTTGTCAGGGCAAGGGCAGGAGGGGCAGCTTTCTCTAAGCCAGAACTAACTGCTGGCAGAATTTATTTTTTTTTATTGAGGCCTCTCCACACCTTATGTGCAGATACAGGTGGCCACCATATCTGAGTCTCCATCAAACTGGCTAACACAGGTCACCCCACCTGAGACTCTGCCCCACCAAACTTGCAGGCTCACCCAATCTGCCTCCAGCAAATTTACCATTGAAGTAGCCTTTCTTGGCTCATGCTGCATACTTTCTTAAAATCTCGCAGAGTTTCAAAAAACCCAGATAAGCAGCATCTGGCCTCAGCAAGCCCTGTACCTCTTTTGAAGCAGCCTCAAGGCCAGCACTAGTGGCAGTCAGTCTAGGTTCGTGGCTTGGCCTCTCTAGGCACCTCCAAGCCCAGAGCAGGTGGCAGCCATTTGTGGATTGCTTGATTACTCTTTCCAGGTGGCCCTGGTCAGTGCTGCAACTGAACTTAGCCTGCAGCAGAGCCCCTGTCAGGAGACTCTGGGCCAGCACATCCACTGGCCAGCTTTTCTCAGAGCTGGAGTGCTAACCAGGACTGCATTGAAGACAACACACCCAAAGGGCAGACTGGGCAGGCACCAAAGCCCTGCTAAAGCCCTGCTTCATAGATTCAGTTCCTTCTCCAGAATGGCCCTGCAGTCCTCACAAGTAATCATCCATGGGTCAATTCCTCCCATTGATGTGTAAACAGCAACCAAGTCTCAATTACAACAGAAAGGCAGACACAATCCACTCAAAGAACATACCTGGAGCACCTGGTTTAGGTGACCAGGGAAGCTATGCCACTGGGCTCCATAGGACAACTGCTATATAAGGCTACTTTATGTAGCCTGAGAGACATCGCAGCTCTACATAATACATAGAAACAAACACAGGAAGGCAGCCATAATAGGGTGACAAAAAAAAAACACAACACATCCCATATGAAAGAACAGAACAAAGCTACAGAAAAAGTACTACATAAAATGGAGGCAAGAAACCTACCGTATGTAAAGTTCAAAACACTGGTTATAAGGATGCTCAATGAAGTGAGAACTTCAACAAAGAGATAGAAACTATAAAAAGATAGGGGGGAGGGGGAGGAAGAAGGTAGATGAGGTAAAAGGGGCCAAATACATGGTAACATCAAAGAATTAAAAATAAATTTAAAAAATTTAAAAGAAAATATAAAAAGAACTGGTCAGAAATGAAGAATACAATAACTGAAAAAGAATAGTGGAAATCAAGAGGAGATTAAATTAAGCAGAGAACTGAATCAGCAATTTAGAAGAGAATGTAGCAGAAAACAATCAGAACAGTAAAAAGAAAAAAAAGAAAAAAATAAGGATAGTTTAAGGGGCCTCTGAG
The DNA here is from genome assembly GCA_004027375.1 of Macroglossus sobrinus. NCBI lineage: Eukaryota > Metazoa > Chordata > Mammalia > Chiroptera > Pteropodidae > Macroglossus > Macroglossus sobrinus. Next base: position 843,600 of record PVKZ01000328.1, on the reverse strand, counting down.
ACAACATCAAGTGTAACAATATTCATGTTACAGTGGTACCAGAAGAAGAAAAGAGAACAAAAATGTGATAACTTATTTGAAGAAATAACAATGAAAATCTTCCCTAATCTGGTGAAAGAAACAGACAGACAAGCCCAGGAAGCACAGAGTCCCAAACAAGATGAAACCAAAGAGGCCCACATCAAGATACATTATAATTAAAATAGCAAAGATTAGACAAAGAGATACTCTTCAAAGCAGAAAGAGAAAAGTACTTAATTACCTACAAGAGAGCTCCCATGAGACTGTTAATAGATTTCTCAACAGAAACTTTGCAGGCCAGAAGGGATTGACATGGAATATTCAAAGTAATGGAAAGTAAGGACCTACAACCAAGACTATTCTACCTAGCAAAGCTATTGTTTAGAATTGAAGGACAGATAAAAAGCTTCCCAGATAAGAAAAAAAAGCTATAAAAATGTTCAGCAACACCAAAGCAATGTTCCAAGAAATGTCAAGGGACTTCTTTAAAAAAAAGAAAAAAAAAGATTAAAACGGTGAATGATAAAAAGGCAATAATAACTACATATCTATCAACAATTACTTTAAATGTAAATTTATTAAATGTTCCATTCAAAAGACATAGATTGGTTGAATGGATAAGAAAACAAGACCCTTGCATATTCTGTCTATAATAGACTCACTTTCTATTGAAAGATACATTTAGACTGAAAGTTAAAAAATAGAAAAAATAATTTGTGAAAATGGAAAAAAAAAGCTAGCTAGAGTAACAATACTTATAACCAGACATGTGCATCCATATGTACATTGCAGCATTATTTACAATCTAGATGTTCATCAATGAATGAATAGATAAAGAAGAGATGAGATGGTACATATATGCAATGGAATACTACTCAGCCAAAAAAAAAAAAATGAAATCTTGCCATTTGCAATGACATGGATGAACCCTGAGGGTATTGTGCTGAATGGGGTAAGTCAGACAGAAAAAGACAAATGCTATATGATTTCACTATATATGGAATCTGAAGAACAATAAAACCAACAAAACAAAAACAAACTCTAAATACAGAGAACATTTTGATGGTTGACATATGGGTGAAAAAGCAGAAAGGATTAAGAAGTATAAATTGTTACACAATAGTCATGAGGATATAAAGTAAAGCTAAGAAATACAATCTATATTATTGTAATAACTATGTATGATGTCAGATGGATACTAGATTTATTGCTTGGTCACTTCATACGTTATATATGTGTCTAATCACTATGTTGTGCACCTAAAACTAATATAATATTATATGTCAACTGTAATCAAAAAATAAAAAATACTTTAAAAATAAATTAATTAAAGGTAATTTATAAAAATTATGTATTTCCAATACAATCTTAAACCAAAAAGAAATATATTTACTATCCATACCATATGTTCACTATTTATTTATATACATAATTAAAATATAATTTGCATTATTTCATAATGCAATATTTTTAAAATACAAAATTTACTACATTGTAGACATATTTCTAAATACCAGTTTTCGCTAAGTACTAAGAACTAGTTTTAACTCAATTTGGATGTGTCTTAGTCTGAGTCCCTTAGGAAAGAGGCTGAAGAAAACCTTATGTGCTAAGGTTATGCTGGAAAGTATAATCCCAGAGCAGTAGGAGTGAGGTCGAAAGGAAAATAAGACAAGAAAGGAGGGAAACTGAAATATTTGGTGGTTTTTATTACTGAGATGGTTATAGATTTACAAGAAAACCAGTTGATTGTTCAGCTATGGGAGAACTCTTCCAAATAACTCAGGCCAGCCTTGATAGAAGGTTCTTAAATGGTTTTCTGGTGGAGGAAGGGAAAGGAATTATATATAATTTACCTGTGGTCTACTTCTGCCTTTTGTCTGTCACTGGTCGTATTTCTCTCCATAGGGCATGAAAGCACCAGCTCAGATCAAGGCCATAATTAAGGCAGTTCCTCATTTGAGTCTGAAATTGATGCGAGGAGCCTGAGGAGCCCAAACCTCCTCTATTGCTCTTTCATGAATGACTTTAGTGTTGAATAAGCTGTGATTTCAAGCACAACTGGAATAATGGATGCTTTTCTGTAGCTCCCATGGTTACTACAGAAGAAGAGACAGCTGGAAGTTGAAGAGATGAAGTAATGTTAAACAATATGGGGCAAAATAAATGTGGAGAAGGGAAAACTCATTTAGTCATTTGAGATGAAAAAACAGTGGTATCCATAAGTTAAGTAACTTAGCCAAGATCACATAGCTAGAAAACGTCCTAAAACCAAATGCTTCTAATGCCAAAGCCCTTGCTCTTAACTGTATGGTAAACGGGCTCTCATTTAACTTATGTGTAATGCAGAATAAAATGGTAAATATTTATGAATCACTCTCCATATGTCCAATAATCTATGAGAAATTATAAAGAAAGTTACAAGGGTAATAGGTATAAAAATAATTCTAAAACAATTATTTTTTTAGAATATATTGTATAGGGAATCAAAAAACATTAAAATAGCCTTGCATAGTTTGGCATTGGGAAAATAATCACGGATAAAGTGAATTAAACTTTAAAAGATTAGTGTTATTAAATGGATAAAAGTATATGCATGCATGTGAAAAACAGAATTTTCATGTTTTCAAAATGAGAAATGCAACTTATAGAATAATATTTTTCATAATATCTATTTAAGAAGGGAATATGAGGCTCAGAAATGGAATCAGAATGAATCATACAAAAGAATAAGAAATGGTTTTTTGTGCATTAGGAAGAGTAATAGCATAACTTCGCTTTTTGTATTTTTATATACTTTTGTATCATTCATTTAAAAAATTAATATCTCAAATAATTTTAAACAACATTTTATATATTCGTGTTTTGATTTAAAATAAATATACATTATTTAAAATTAAAAAGCAATTTTCAATTTTAAAAAATAAAATTTTTGTATTATTCATGGGTCTGTTTACTAGATGTCTAAAAAATACTGATATCTCATTTCTCTCTTATCATTCTGAAAGAGGTTCTTTGAAAGAATGAGTAATGATCTAGATGTCTTGTCTTTTTTTAGTTTATTCCATCTCAACTTTATTCATGAGCCTATTGTTACGTATTTATTCCTCCTAAATCTAGAAAGTCTAAACGTGTTGGAGAAATCGAAAGGATTTTGAAAGTCTGAGAGCTCTTAGAAATGTTGCAGCTACACATAAGAGGTATTAACACAATTATATACAATTAATCTTTTCCTCCACAAGACCTAAAATTCAACAAAGCAAAATAAACATGCTCTATTCGGAGGAAAGTCTGTTTTTTTTAATATCTGAATTTGTATCTCCTAGGCTAAATCAAATTGGGTAGCACAAGGGCTTATGATCCCTAAGAAGGCAGTCTGGTGCCTGAGACTTCCTGCCAAGGAAGCAGTAGGGTATGGTGGGTACACAAAGACTAATAAAATGGGGATCACCATAGTTCAAGGTTGACTCTACTTTCTTGGGACATACTTCTGTAGCTGAACTCTGCTTCCAGAAGACCTGATGTGAAATGATCTAGTTCACTCTCTGATTATGATGACTACTGAAGGCTTCATTGATCTAAGAAGAATAGAAGTATCAATGATCTCCTCCCCACAACTAAAGCAGTCCAGTGTAGTGCACTTGTACTTAGAAGGTGCAGAAGTGGGGCAGATACAATGTTTACTGGTGTTTCAATCAGCTACAGTTGTTCTCAGGCTCAAGTAGCTAATGTCTTAAAGTCCTCATTCTTTCTAATTACACAAATAGTCTTTCTTCACAGCACAGATGACCAGGGCCAGGTAGCATGATGAGAAGAGCTACATGAGCTCCTTAGAGTGATCAGAGCTCTTCCTTATGTCACCTAGTCTCTGATCTTAAAAGCCATGACAAGTGGTTTAGTATCCTTCCCTCAAGGTGAGATTCTTATTATTCTTCCATTGTGATTAGTTAGGACCAATTTATTGCAGTAGAAACAAAGTAATGAAGAGAAAATTCAAAGGAAAAGGGTGCAGCCTTCTTCTATTGAAGTTCTCTTGGCCTCTATGTAAAATTTTCTCATTGCTTTTCTAGTGTTCTTAAATTTTTCTTGACCAATGGATGTAAAATATTCATATTATGACTGTATTTGTCTATCTAGTCTGAGGCCCAAATGTTGGCCTTGCCCAGAACAAAATACAATAATAGAATGTCTTATTACATGATTCTTCAAGTAATTTTTCTATTTAAAATTGCATGAGTAAGTAATCACTAAAGTTTTCCTTCTCAGAAAATAAGTTCCATACTAAGGTAAGTTAGAAATTCCTCTGGAAATAGATTCAACTAGGAGCAACTAAATGTCTATTTCCCTAGCTAACTAAAATCAATTTAAGAATACAAGTACTCATAATTAATTTTTTTAATGCAACAAATATTTATGGAGTACCTATGTCTGACAGACATTATACAAAATATTAAAAATGGCTATTAAACATTAAAATATGTTAAAGAACATGTTATTAAAGAATGAAACACAATTTAAAAGTGATTTAAATATGTTTTTCTTTTCTGATATCAATATAGTATTAGAGTTTTTGCTTGTATATATGTCATTTAAACAAGGTAGGAAGTCATCTTGAACTCTGAATTTACTAAGTATAAAAAATAAATTAAGTTAGAGGAATTAGAAAATAAGCTGTCTGGATTGATCAGAATTTATGTCTGCTTCAGTGGTTTCATGACTTATCTCTATTAAGTAAGAGTGTTGTCAAGTTAATTCATTATTTACCTCTCCTCCTCGCTTTTACTCAATGCTTACATATTTGACTGAGGTAGTTTTGAAACTAGAAAAATATTCTTAAAGAACTGAAGAATATGCTAAAGAATATATATCTCAAAAATAACTGCATATGAATATTTTTAATAATGCTTTAACTAATCTTTCTTGGAAGATTTGATCCATAAAAAGGAGCATTTAAACCAAGAGTTGAAAGTAATTAAACATTAGAATAAATGATTTTGTAATAGAGTTTTAAAGAAATTGCTAAATTTACTAATTGAATGTAAAAGTATTTGTGAGCATTTGAATATTTTCAGTACTAACGTGGTCATTCTTGCTATTCAAGTCAGTTTTAAAGTATTCTTAGTGCTTTTAAATTGCCACCATTCCATGTATTTTGGCACACCCTTACGAGTAATAGAGAGTTATAATTCTAAAATGAAAAAAAAGTGATTCCAAAGAGCAACAGTATAATCAGAAAGTAATCTATTAAATAGTTCAAATAAGTCTTAATTAATCATTGTTCATTACTGGAGTATAAAACCTTTAGAATGAGATTTAGTAAATCTGTTTCTAGGTCTCTTTCAGATACTAAGTAAGTGACCTTGGCAAATCATGCAAACCTTCTTGGTGCATATCCTCATTAGTGAGATATCCATATTGACCAATATGCTCCAAAATCACTTTTATCTGTCTTAGATTCTTTTATTTTTTATAGGAATGCCAACTTAATTTTTATCAGGAAGTTGGTTGCTGTTATGAAGTTTCATAAGATATTCATTAAACTTTGCAAAAGTCAAGGCCTTTATTTTTTGAAAAATCTACGACAGTATATGAAATTTAACAATGAAGATTTCTGTCTCAAAATCTCTATCTACACACACAGACACACACACACATTGTACTTTCCCATATCTCCATGTATATGTACTGTATATATGTAAAATAATATATGTATTATGTATACATGGAATTATCAGATTTTTTAAAACTACAAATGTAACAGATGCTCACTGCAACAAGTTAGTGAATAGAGCTGCATAAATATATATCCTGAGACCTCATCAAATATAACCCCTTTTGCAACTCACCTTCACCTCTCCAAAATAATCAAGGTTGATAACCTGATGTATATCGTTCCATATCTTTTCTATGTTCATAACCATCTAGAGTGTATATTTGTATTCACAGAGGTGTTTTTCCTTCTTTATTTCTTCTATCTTATTTTCTTTCTCTCTCCCTTTCCTTTCCTTTATTTCATTATTCATTCCTTTATTTTCATGTTGTATAATAATGGAAAAAGTGGTTAAAATTTCCTTGGTACAATGTTTTTCCTCTGGTTTGCACATCATTGAAATATAATTTAGCACATTATTTTATAAAATTCATATTATTTAAAATACAGATAAAAGAACTATATTGAGCCAAACAGAAGGCTTATTCCTTGCATAGTATTGCATCATATTAATTAAAGTTTTTGTAAAGTAGCTTTTGCCCCTGTAATGCAACTCTTTCTTATGCTAAATACTTGTCTTGATAGTATTCAGACCTGATAAATGTTATTCTAAGAGTACCACAGAAAAAGAGATGGGCAGAAGAAATGACAGAATGGAGGAAAAGTAATATAACTATTATAATATTAATTTTATTTTTAATTTTGTTTTGCCATCATCAAATGTTAAATATCTAATGTGACTGATGAGTTCAGTTACATTAGTTTTATGACTTAGGATTTTGTAGAAATTCACCAAAAAGTATACCTTATAACTCTAAGTAACTTATTAATAAACCTTACTAAAGATGAAAAAAGGACTTTTCATGAATGCACAAAATGATCTGAATCTACCTAATCAAGTCTCTATCTTCACATATCTATAATATATAAATAATATAATACATATATTTACTATACATATTTATTAACCCCATCAATAACAACATAAACACAAACTTGGATTTGGCTATAATTGTTTTTTTATTATATATAAATCACCCAATGTTCAGCAGGTGCAAAATATTGTAAGAAAAAGATTTCCTCATTCATAGCCAAAACCATTTAAAAAGTTCAGAGCTTTTATAAAATATTTTTGAAAATCTGAACAAACCTCTATAGGAAGAAACTGGCAGTGTGCTGTGGTTTTAATGTAAGACTAAAGTTAAACTTGCACCTATATGTGGTGATTGGGAGAGATGGAAAATGACTGATATTCTGATTCATTAACTTAGGTATTCACATTCTTGGAATGCAATAAATAATTTGCTATCTCCAGAGATCATGATTCAGATAAAATGATCTAGAACAGCATGTGAAGGTTGGAAAAGGAAGTTACCAGAAATACTGTAACAGAAAACATAAGATCGCCTGCCAGCTGCCCCGTTCTCAAAACTTGGCTTAGTGAGTGATAGAAAGTAGCTTTCCAATTGCATTAAAAACCATAGAGTAACATTAAGACAAACATGCAAATTGGAATCAGCCCCAAAACCCAGGATATGAACACAATTAGGCCAAAGGTAATAGAGATACCATTTATTCATATCTTCACTTCTCTCAAGTCTTGGCTCAGAAGTCATGTTTTCAGTGAGCCATCCTCTTTCTCTTCTGAAAATAATTTCTTCCTACATTCCTTTCTTTCATTTTTGTTCCTTTGCCAAACTTTATTTATATTACAAAACCTTTATATTTACTTATTTGATTATTATGGTCTCCATCACTAGGATACAATTTTTATGAAGGAAGGACCTTAGTCTATCTGGTTTACTGCACTATCACCAACATCTGGAAGAGTCTTGGAACACAGTATATTAATAAATACTTTTATAATAGAAAATACTAATTCTTTTCATTACAAAATCAGAAACTTGGGAGTTATTCAGACTTTTCAACTTTTATCTCCTCATTTTCTACATCAAATCTATCACTATATTTTCTCAAATAAACAATGCTTCCCTTATCTTTGCTTTCCTCCCTATCCCTACTGCCTTGATTATAGATGCTCACATGAAGTAACATAATTTTGCTGCTAATTTGTTGTAGCCATTTAGCAGTCAGGGTCTTTGGCTATGATCTTGTGATCTCAATCATTTGGCTGAGACAGACAGATATATTAACATGTGTTTCAATTGTTCAGAATTATTTTTATTTAAGATCTAAAACATTCATATTATTTAGTAGAGAAAAATAAGTTTGTTTCTTATATTTTGATATTGAAATGTAGATTTAAATGAATGGGGTAAGTTTGAGAGTTTTCAGATGTGGTCATAAAGTACATTTTAATGAGAGAACAAGTGATAGAAAGGGAGTTTAAGTTAAGGTTTTCTATCTATCTATCTATCTATCTATCTATCTATCTATCTATCTATCTATCTGCAAATGTTGCTATTATGTTGAAAACTTTTAAGTAGCTCTGCACTGTCTACTGTGGAAAAAGCTGAAATGTTCAGCAGATATGTCAGGGTAAGCCATGACACAGCCTATATTTTCCTCTCTAGCTTTGTCTCCTACTTTTTCCCAACTCAGATGGTCTAGTCACACACAAAAAAGTTTCTTCTAATTCCCAAAAGGACCATGCCAATTTATGTTTTCAGATCTGTGATGTAGTAGGTCTGTTAATAGTGGATGCAGAAGGTTGAACGATAAAATGTCAATCTTCTGCAGAAGAAAGGAATGTTAACAGGTAACACAATGACATCTATATTTCTTTGCAGTTGGGCATCTGTTTTCAGCTTAATATCTGGAAATTACAGTTTTATCTCACAAAGCCAGGAATAACAGCTCTCTCCCAAGCAGATAAAAAAGGGAATCAGCTAACAGACCATGTTCAAAAGAGACATAAAGATACATGTCCACATAAAAAGACAGATACAATCTCTAGGGTAATGAATAAGGAGTGGCAGAATTTAACAGAATATGTTTTAGAAAACAATATGTTTAAAATGCATTAGATGCATAGAACCCAAATATTTAATAATATCTCACAAAAAAATGAGTATTCTAAAATTAGGAATAAGTGTTCAGGGATAAAAACATTGGATAGGAACATTGATAGGACACATTGACTATTCCAGCACAGAACTGAATAGACTAAGAAAAGAGGGAGAAAGGGAGAGAGAGAGAGAGAGAGAGAGAGAGAGAGAGAGAAGAAATAAAAAAGGGGAGAAGAAAAAAGAAAGAGGAGAGAAAAAGTGGAGAAAAAAGAAGAGGAGAAAGATGAAAGTGTATTAAGATTTTCAATTCTTAACCCATCTGAAAAGTCTTCCTTTTAACTGACAGACAAAATTACTGCCATAGTGAAAAATAAAGATGAAAAGGAAATCCACTAATTTACCTTTCAAGTCAACTTCTTTTCTGCAAAGCTAACAAAATACAAAACTATCATCTTCTGTTTTATGAATTTGTAAATTCTATGATCTAAATACACAAAGTACTAAAAAAACATTAAATGATTAGTTTATCATGCTTTAATGTATATTTTATCATGGCTAATGTTTTTTTAAAAAATACTTGATAACTAATAATAACATGCCATAAATATTTTTCTTAATCTTTTCAAATTCTACTAACTTTACATAAAAAGTAAATAATATATCCATACTTTTCATAATTCTTTTTCAAGATTTACTGTATTCATATATAAAAGAGAACAATAGATTTTCACAAAGAAAATATTAACAATAATAAGAATCATTCATAGATTGCTTTCTATTTAATACTCCAACATATAATCCCCTCTATTTATTATCATAAGATGGAGTATCACTTATATAAATACTTTTTGATTTTTTAATTTAAATTTAAAATATACAAAATAATATTTTTCCATTTAAACCATTATTAGGAAGTATAAAGCTCACATCTCAGTAAAATAAAACATAAAGCTTAGGTGATTTATTAAGGACCTGGTAAAATTCATCATTGCCATTTTTAGTCCTAAACTAACGTTAGAGAAAACATTTTGTAAAGGGAGAATACACTAATAATAATATACATTTTACTAAAACTGTTTCATATAATCATAGATTTCAGAATCATGAACTGTATCTGGAGGCATTTAGCCAGAATTCTGCATGGAACTCTTTGATAGTTTGTCAATGACCATTTTAATTATCAATTTGTTTTTATTGAAATATATTTATTAGACTGACCACAGTGGGAAAAAATTTCACAGTTTTTATATTTAACCTTTAATTGTTTTATAAGGTAAGCTTCTTTTTGAGTATATTTTGTTAATTTTGCTCAGTGATTTACAAAAAAAAAAAAAATTGCAGTATCTTCTGCCTCTAGTACAAGAACCATTGCAAAACTTTAAAAATACTTAAATAGAATTAAAATGTATATTAATTTTGAAATGAGAACTCAGGATTTGATTTAGACAGAGTATGACTGTGCTCAGAAATATAGAAGTCATGAGGATAATGTTTGGAATGGTAAAGTATGAGTTGGTTCTGGAATGTTTGATCTTGTCATGTAAGAGGAACAAATGAATAAAGATATTCCACAGTAATCATGAATCTGAACCTTGAGAGAGATTGGAACTAGAAACATAAATCAGTATTAATTGAATTATCATAAAAAGTGTGATAGGAATACAATAGACAAAAAAAAAGAACATAAGAATGGAAGAGAAATAAAAAAAGAACATAGAGGACAAAGAAAAGAAAAAAGAAACACTTGGAAATATTTACTTTTAGAGAACAGAAATAAAAAATAAAGAACTGGAGAAGGTAGGATCAGGGTTAGGACAGACAGATCTAGATTATACATACTATAAGAACTAAGGGGGATGTTATATACTGAATTATGTCCCTCCTAAATGTACATTCAATGTGATTATAATTGGAGATAAGGCATTTATATAGGTAATAAAGATTAAATAAGGTCATAAGAAAGGGCCCTATATAAGAGAACTGGTGTTTTAAAAAGAAGAGAAAATGATTTCAGCATTATGAATACACAGAGAAAAGGCCATGTGACAACACAGCAAGAAGGTGGCCATTTTCCAGGCAAGGAAAGAAGCCTTCGGAGAAACCAAACCTGCCGACACCTTGGTCTATGACCTCCAGCCTCCAGAGCTGTGAGGAAATGAAATTTCTATTGTTAAGCCACACATCTGTGGTATTTTGTTATGACAGCCCTGGCAAACTAATACAAGGGGAAAAGGCATTCCAGAATATAAATACTACAGGGAAATAGAGGAAGAAAAAGATGAATAAGATTTATTTTTTAGAATTTCATGTCTGACAGTCTTTAGAACTTCTAAAGCTGTGGCCTGAGTGGATGATGACAAAGCATAGACATGAGTGGAACATGACTTTATAAAAATTTGGCTAAGATAACTGAAAAATTAAAAAATTCGGTCAAGAGATACTTTCAGAATATTTTTGAGTATATAAATTTGTGATTACTAAACACAGTAGAACTAACAAATGTTGGCATTGTTGAAGTTTTAATTTGGTTTTGTAAGAATATGAAGTGCACATATTGCACAAATTTATGTTCTTGTTAGTCTTACTCACATGCAATCTTAATAGCTCCCTAAACCCTGGTGAAACAAAGCATATTAGCAATAATCCATTTTCCTCTAAATAAAACTGATTCTATATACAGTAACAATTTAAAATTTAATATAATAATGTTAAATAATTTTAATTTTAGTAATTAGTGCACTTGTGAAGTCATAATTTTTCTCTTTTTAATCAGTGTTTTTTGAAAATAAATGTAAAATTTTTGTCAGTGTAAAAAAGTCAAAAAATTAATAAACTTTTGCAAATATAAGTGAATAAAATTTTCTTTTTCTAGAACCACTAAATGAAAATAATTACATCACTGGAAGCAGAATGTAGAATTTCATAGCCATTACTGATAACCATTAGTTACTTAATTGTTTTGTTCTTACAATTACCGCATTTAAATATAAAATATATATAAAGTTAGTATCATTTTTGACTTTTTCTTAAGTTTGAATTTTGTTGTAAACTCTAAGATGAAATAAATTGTGATTTTCTTTCATCCCCCTTGATACATTTACTAAGTATAAATTTAGCAAAAATATTACCAGAAAAATTGTGAAAAACTTTAAAATGAACCAAAAATTATTGTGTGGAAAACTATAAACGTTCTAAAGTACATCCTTCTTGTTTATCTCTTTCTAAGGCATCTATACTATTATTTTCTTTAAGCTATTTTACAACTCTGTGTGAGCTATAAACAACAGATAGCAATGTAACAGGATTCTTGTCTACAGAATAAAAATAATTCTCTCCAATGGAGGGCAATTGACTGTCCTTCATTCTCTATGGAAAAAGCTAGTTTAACATCTATTTGTAAACTAAGCATTTCTGATTGCCTCATGTAAATGTGCTGTGAATTCTCCTTTAAAAAAAAAATGTAACATTTTACTGATTGACTCATTAATTAATTAATGTGTTAAATAACATTTTTGCAATGTATTCATTTTATATTTGTATGAATCATTGCAAATAATATTTTGTGTTTAATATCTCTTTATGAAAGCAACATGCTAAAACTGTGGCTAAACATGTAATGACCACAAATGTACATACATTATTTAAATAATAATCTATTTTCAGAACAATAAATACAAAAAAATTCATAAATAGGCTATTAACACCCTTCCAAATAAATATATTTTATATTTTCCAGAAACTGTGAATATGTTACAAAAGGTACATTGAGGTATGATTATAGTTAAGAATCTTGAGATGAGATGATTATCGTCAATCGTTCTGGTGTATCCAATGAAATAAAAAAAGAGAGATGTAAAAGGGTCAGAGTCAGAGGAGATGTGAAGATAGAAATAGAAGTCAGAGAGGAGAGAAACTGAAGATGCTATACTGTTGGCTTTGTAAATAAAGCCAAGAATGTAAACAGAATTTAAAAACTGAAAAAGGCAAGGATCAAATGCCCCCTGGACCTTCCAGAAGGCAAGTGCTCTGCCAGCACTTTCATTTAAGCCCATAAGACCCATTTCAGACTTCTGACCTCCAGGCTGTAACATAATAAATTCATGTTGTAAAAATGTGACAGATTTTTAAGCCACTAAGTTTGTGGTAGTTTATTATACCAGTGGTAAGGAAGTAATACAAAGCATTAGAAATTCACACAAAGGCCCAATTCAATTAAATGTTTGTGTGAGCACTAAAATTATAAACAATAAATATATTTAAACATAGCATTGTTTGAGTATTAAAGCTTTAGAAAATGTTTATAAATAACAGCACAATTTATTCCATGATGAGTAGGGATATAGAATTCAGTATCAGGTCCTTATTTATTCTAATTATTAAAATGTATCAAAAATACTTGCGATGGTTAGTTTTATGTGTCAGTTTGGTTAGGCTGTAGTATCCACCTATTGAATCAAACACTAATTGAAGAGTTCCTGAGAAAGTATTTTGTAAATGTGCTCGACATAAAGATGTGGTTTAAATAAAGGAGGTTACTCTTAATAATATGGATGGATGGAATCATCCAATTAGTCGAAGGCCTTAGAAACAACACTTGAGGTTCCCTGGAGAAGAAATTGTGCTTCAAGACTGCAGTGTTCATTCCTGCCTGAGCTTCTGCCTCCTGCCTCACCAAAGAATTTCAGATATGTCAGTCTCTACAATGCTAAAATAAAGATAACCATTCTGACTCCCAAGAGCACACTTTTCTTATCTGTCAGTGCTGTAACATCCCTCACAAAAAAGTGTAAAGAAAAGGTCAGTGTAATATTAGACTGTAAGACAATGCTTAAAGAACAGATCAGTCAAATAAAAGAGAAGTGAGTATTTATTAGAATGTATTGCTAGTTTAATATATCTGCCTATTTTCTTTTTTTTATTCTCTGATTTTGTAAAAGATAATCAGTTTCTATCTGACACTTGACGAAACATCTAATACAAGCCTGACACTAATTTATGAGTAGTCTGAAAATGACTAGCGATATAATTTTTTACTAAAAAAAGATATAGCTATATGCATCAAAGACTTATATATTGTTTATTCTTTTTTATTATTTCTAGAAATTTATCTAAAGAAAACAATATTACATATGTGTAAATATTTAAGACTGTTTATCAGAATATATACTTGCATGTCTTAATATGAAACAATATGGAATTGGGTAAATAAAGTGATGGTATAGCTATCTAACAAGATATTATGTAGACAATGAAATAAATTTATAGTAAAATATTTAATTATGTGAATGTATGTTTATAACACAGTGATAAAGAGAAAAGTAGGTTATAAAAATGAATATATGTATTTTATCAAATTTTTGAGAAACAATATATTTTACATAAAACATAATAGTAAAAGAATAGTCCATGAAATAACCTTTTATAACTCTAAATGGTGGATTAATAGATTTTATTTCCAAATCATTTCCAAAGAGCCTAGATCTTTTGAATAGTCTTAATGTCTTATAATAGTCACAGATCTTTATGGGAAAAAGAAATATCTTCATGAACAAACCATTAGTAATTAAATTAAATAATATAAAAAACTATATGCTCCTTAAGCCCTATGTGGTATTCTTGTTCATCCACGATACACCCCTTCACTGTCTTTTTTTTGGATCTATCATAAGAAAAAGGCATTGTCTTAGCCATGGCAGATTGTCACATTCTGAAGCAATCAGAGGACTCTTTTGCATAATATTTCTTATGGAGTTAATATAAATGTTTTACATATATACATACTTTTTTTTTCACTTAGTATTAACGTTGAATAATGTTAACTTAACACTGCCTGGTAAAATGATCTTAGAATGATGAAAGCTTATGTGACCTAGAAGAAAATGAAGACAGCATGACAGCAAAGCAGATATGAGAAATAAGGAAAGAAAGAAAATATAGATGAAATTCAAACCCACAATTCCAGTGACCTGGGTTCAGGTGGCTGGTGTGGTTCCTGTTGATTTATATTAATTTAGTGAAGTACCATTTTATCTGTCTATATTATCGTGCTTAAAACATTTGTAATAGTGTTAGCAAATTAAAATACACATTAACATTTTAAAAACAACACATTTTGCAATATTTCTTAACTAAAATAAGTTCATTATATAAAATAAGATCATTATATAATTTCATAAGAAATTCCTATTAAATAGGAAAAAAAATCTGCGTTATTATATAGCAGATAAAAATTTCTCCCCCACTTTTATTCTCCAAAATTACAAATTGAGAAATGAAAAAGGAAATGACAATTCATACTAAAGTTTTCAAATTCAACATTTGCCAGTTTCCTCTTCCCATTCCAATGTCTAGCCAAGTACCTAGGAAACAGTCTTCTGTGGCAAAAAAAAATATCAGTAAATACTTCTGGCAAGATACTTAAATTTAGTCAAAAATATATAATTTATATTTCAAATATTATGGTTGAAACATACCATTTAAAAATTTTAATGTAAAACAAAGGTAATAAAAGAATAAGCTTTTTTTCCTAGGATTTGAAAATAAACTCAGAAGTAACAGTTAACATAATTTGCTAGTGAACAAGCAAAAAAAAAAGTCTTTTTGTTTGTTTTAATTAGATAACAGCTGCTATAAATCTATTCTTCACTAAAATTCACAAACAGTTTATAACATGGTAGAAAAGGGCATTAAATAGTTCCAAATAATGTTCAAATAAGATCATATTATATTAGGCTAAGTTCCCACTAGAGTACTCTCAATAAACAATAAAATAAAATATTATTAGATTTCACTATAAAATAAGCTTTTCCCCAGGGGAAAAAAAAATTGAATCTGCTTTATAGCTTCAAATATCAAGATAGATGGCCTGGAAAAGTCATGCTGTATCTATCTTAAAAAAACAAACAATTCTCAAACCTCAAAAACCAGAAAGTAAAAAGTGGAAAGTGAAGAGCAAACCAAGATCAAATGAGTATGGTATGAAAAGGCAAAATCTGAAGACACGCTTAAAGCCGATTTGAACCAAACCTTGTTACAGTGTTTTTTTCTGGGTGGTCTAAGACCTATGGCCACTTTCTAATGAAGCAAACTAGTTTATCTAGGGAAAGATTAGCACACATACTCAGGTACCTTTCTTTTTTGGTTTAATTTAGAAATGGTACTTCATAAATACATCAGTCATATTCCTGAAACCTGATAAATATATTGATAAGCAAATTTTCTCATTAAATATATTGAAATATAACCACCTTGGTATATGTAAATCTGCAGAGCATTTCATCACAGAACTGGATTAGAAGCTGAATATTAGAGAAGTGGGGTGAGTTAAGAAATAGTTCAATTGAGCTCAGCAGCAGGTCTAGGGTCTGAAAGACAAGAAGTCTTTATATTTGACAAAGCTGAAAATTGTATATAGGGCAGGAAAATACACAAATACATAATAATTTGCTTAAAAGTTAGTATAAATATAAAACAGATAAACTTTAGATTATAGATTTTCATTTTGAAGGAAAGTAACCTCTCATGTAGCCTCCTCCCGCCACTTAATCTCTAGTTACTTTAACCTATTCGATCTCATATTTTACCCTCAAATGTGAACCCACTGAGGAGGTCTTAAATTCCCTTCTTCAGTCCTTTGTAGTTTTAGTGTGGAATTCTTGCAAATGAATAAGTATTTTATCTTTTTTTTTGATGCTATCAATAACTGTGTATATTTTATTTCATTTTCCAATGGTTCATTATTAGTTTATACAAAAAAAATTATATATTGATCTTGTGTCTGGTAATCATTCTAGCTTTATTAGTTTACTAGTTTTTTGACAGATTCCTTAGCATTTTGTACTGTTATATTTCTTGAATTTTTATATGGGCTCTATGACCACCAGTAAAATGCTGAATAACATCTTTTTCTTGTTTCAATATTTGGAGGAATACTTTTCAGTCTTTCACTTTCATGCTAATATTAGCTGTATGCATTCTTTAGATGGTCTTTATTACACTGAGAAAGTGTCCTATTCTAATATGTATGAATGTTGTAACATGAATAAATGTGAATTTTTAAATTAACTTTTCTATAATTAAGGTAATCACATTTTTTTATTGTCTTAATGTATTAAATTACATTTATTGTTTCAAATGTTAAACCAACCTACATTCCTGAGATAAACCTCATTTGGTAATGCTGTATTTTTTTTAACTGCTGGAATCAATTTTGTAATATTTTAGTAATTTTTGTATATTAGTGTGGAATATTTTTCACAGCTTTTCTGTAATGACTGTTTCTTATTTTCAAAATTTTGGACTCAAAAAAGGGTGTTCATCCTTTCTCTAGTTTATTATAGCATTGAAGAAATTGATACTTCTTCCATAAACGTGTGATAGACTTCAGCAAATGTCTTGTTCAGGAATCTGTCCATTAGTTCTCAAATGCATTTTCATAAAGTTGTTCAATAATCTCCTTTGTATTTTTAAATTTCTGTATTATCTGTGGCAATTTCCCTTTATTTTCTTGATATTAACAACTTTTATTAAAATTATTTTTTTAGGCGAGATAACCTTTGGTTGACCTCACAAATTGCAAGGACCTTGTCAGTTCACAATTCCTTATTTTCTATTTTTTATGCCTACAGCACCTGGTCTTCCATCCAAGTACTAACTAGTTAGTACTTAGCTTCCAAGATCTGTCAGTTTCTGGCTTGTTCAGGGTGGTGGCATGGCTGTTGACTGATATTGACAACTTTTAATTTCTTTTCTTTTGAACAGCAGTTAAATCTTTATTAATTTTATTAATACTTCTAATTAAATGACTTTTAATCTCATGCTTTTCCTACTGTTTTTCTAATTCATTGATTTCTGCTCTTGTATTTACTATTGACTTCCTTCTGCTTTCTTGGATCTCATTTGAATTTGATTTTTCTATCTCTTAGAGCTATTTATGTTCATTATATATGACTTTAGATGCACCCTATACATTTAGTATGTTGTATTTTAATTTTCATCCAATTCTAAATATTTCAATTTTTTTCTTACTTTACCCTATCTCTATCTTTGTTTTATTTTAAATTCTGTTGTCTGATTTCTAAATATTTGGAGGTATTCTAGATACTCTTTTTGTTAATAATTTTTAAGTTAAGTCTATTGTATTTACAAATGGTGCTCTGGATGAATTCAAACAATTTAGTTTGTTTTTGAGAATTTTGTTATGGCCCAGTATATGCTCTATTTTAGTGAAGTATCAATATACACTTGAACGTGTTTTTTGTTGTCCCTTTTAATGTGTTTGTTTGGGGGCACCGAGTTAAGTCAAATTGGCTGATAGTGTTTTTTAGGTCTTTTATAGCATAACTAATTCATGGTGATTGAGAAATGTTTTATTTTCTTTTTTAGTTCTGTCAATTTTTTCTTCATGTATTTTGAAGCTATTATTACAGGACATGTATATTTCAGAGTATTATTATTCTTACAGCTATTCTAACTTTCTTATAATCAGTATCTACATTTATTTATCCATATTTTTAAATATATATTTTTAAATATACATATATTACATGTCTCTACTGTTATTTTTTCTGTTCATTTACTTATGTTCTTGCTTTGCTTAAAATCTCTGAACATACTTATAATACCTTATATTTATGTTTATATTTACTTATATACTTTATTTATACCTATAAATTTCCTATCTCCTATTCCATCATACTTGTTATTTCTGGTTCTCTTTTCATAAATTTTTTTTCTGGTTATATGTCACATTTTACTATTTCTTTGAGTGTCTTGCAATGTTGGATTATATACGGTTGAATATAGTTATGCCTACTATATTGTAAGGTATTTGGGTTTTGATATCTTTCTCAATGAACTGCTGGGGTTTATTTTCTGGGAAGCAGATAACTTACTTGTGAAGCATCTTAATCCCTTTATAGGTTTATCTTTAAGTTTGGTTATTGTGGTCATAATAGCTTTTACTTTAGGACAGATTAGCAGTACTTCTAGGCATGAACTTTCTGAGATCACTACTTAATGACCTGAATTTTTAATGAGGTCTATCCAGTCTAGCATGTCAGTATCAAGCATCTCTAAGCTTTATGTGAACTCAGATATTTGTTTAGCTTACAGTTCCATATAGCTTTTGTTGTTAAAGTTTTTCCAGTATTTGTTTTCCCTGGCCTTGTGAAGTCTCTCCCCATACATATACAGTCTACTATTCAGCAGAATATTCAAGAGGAGTTTTATGTGGGATTTTGGAGCTCCATCCATGCACAGCTCCCTTCTTGTTATCTTGCCAGGCAAATTTTAGCCAGCTCAGTAGGAATGATTTCTCTGTCTCACTGCATAACGAGCTCAACAAGATCTCTATGCACTGTTTGGCTCCCCTCCCTGTCTCTTTATTCTGTGGTCTAAAAAGTGAGTTCGTGCAAAAGACCAGGGAAATAACATGCCTTAGCTCATGAGCTTATTTTCTCTCAAGGATCGAATTTCTGCAGATTTTTGATTTGCTGGATTTTGTTGTTGTTTCACCTAGAGCCAACCTTCATTTCATCTAAGACCAAGCTTAATTTCATAGACCAATTATCAAGAAATATTACAATGTCTCTCTAATCAATACTTTTGCGATCATTTGAAACAATTTCAGTTTCAGATTAAAGCATTTTAGGTGATGCTTTGATTTGAAGGGTTTTCTTAAAATGAATAGTAAGCACATAGCTTTTCACTGTGTAATAATGAGTTCTACTTTTCACATAATTAATAAAGCTTCCTTTGATTCTACTCAGTTTATAAAACAAATTAAAAATGAGAAGTAAGATAGAAAATTTAGTAATAAATTTACATTAGTGAACTGATATGATAGTCAATTTTTTGAGTTAGGAATAGCAATGTACATTGGAAATAGACTGGAGGCAGAGAAGGTTTCCCCACCACCCCCACCCAAATAGGTTTTCTAAACTTACAGTCCTGCTTTTGAATATGGTGTAATAGAAAGCTCTAAATTAGGAGGCAAGAATACCACTCTATAACCCTAATATCTAATCTTAACTGTATATTTAGGTGAGTCTTATAATATTTGTAGGTGTTACTGATATGTAAATAATAGAGGTTGAATTATCAAGACAATTATTTAATTTGTCAAAACAAATGCCTTGTGAATTGAGGCAGTTGAGGACCAGGCTTTTTGGTCTCAATGCTTTTCATCATTCTAGTTGAAGAGGATCTTTTATAAGTTGGTAAAATCAATTCCACGTTAAGTAGGTAAAATTTCAACAGGGAAAGATATTTTATAACTCATGGCATAAACATTGGTCATAATAACTATTAAGCAGCTTCTTGTTTAATGATAAAATGTCCTAAAATCTCAGTCATGTTTTTTGGTGAATTATATTTGGCATTTTATATCACTGATTATGTCTCCTTTAAGCATGCTTCAGAAGAATCTGCTCACTGGAGTTTCCTCTGTCCTAGGGTTTTCATGATCCTTCAGCAGTCATTTTATCCTCAGGCCTCTTATATCTGTTCCTGTTCTCTCAAGCCTTTCTCATTTTGAATGTTTCCTGTTACACCTTACCTTGAAAGTGTCTTAGAAATTAAATACATATATATTTTAATTTGAATACTATTAAATCACAATATTGAGATGAACAGCATATATCTTGTGATTAAATATCCCCAGATTAATTACATAGATTGATGTCTGATTTACTACCTTAAAATAACATGTATGCATATGATAAAATATTAGTAGAAGAAAAAAATGAGCGTATTTGACCCACTGCATGATAGACATGAAAGGCTAGTATGTTATTTTTATTTAACACTTTATGAAGTTTATAAACTTCATATATATTATTTATTATTTAACATCCATACCCAAACATTCAAAATAGGAACATTCAAAGCAGCCTGTAGATAGTCTTAACACATTTCAATGTCTTATTAAAAGGCAGATGTACCTTTATTTAGTCATCTCTGAATTATGTACTTCAATCATTGAAGTAGGTCTTTTTTTAAAAATTAAGAATATTTTAGGTTTTTGTTTTCAAAAACAGTTATAGCCTGTTCTATGCCAGGTGGGACTATGGTTCAATGTTAATGTTTCTCTTTGTCTCATATCTTGTTACAATTTAGTTGCTTATAGATCTTAGTAGTACTCTACTTTTTTTTTTCATGGAAGGAACATACATGAGTGAATTTATAGTAAGAAAACACAATGTTGTTGATGGACTGCTTATGACTTGTCAGTTTATTACTGCTAGCCAATAAAAACTCTCAGTAACTTGGTACTGAGAATTTATTCCTGTTAATAATGTGAAAGAATTCTGTATAATTCACTATAAATTACTTCTTGTGGGCTACTGAAACATATTTACTCTGAAACATAAATCAGTTCTTTGATTAATATAAATACTTGGGAGCATATTGAAGAGGTGGAGATCTGATTACATTTTAAATTCATATGCTAAGAGGCTTTTGTTTCATTGTTAAATAAATTAAATTGAAAATGTTAAATTATAGGCTCATGATTATAGTCTCAACAGAGTATGAACTCTTAGGCTTTTTCTATGCCGTTACATCAAATACCCCATTGGTATAACAACAAGGGAAGGGTTAAATGAGAACATTGAAAATTACATTTAAGATCTCTACTCCTCAATACTATTATTATTCCACCTCTTCTCACAAATATATTGAATTGTAATGCAATGTTTCAGAAATCCCACATTTTTATTGCACAAAAAATATACGAGTTTCTGGAGCTATATCATCATTTTGGGGAGAAAAGTGTTTCCCGGTGTGGACTCATCACTAAGAGGGCATTGCTAGAATGCAAATTCTTTAGCTTCTAACTTCTTAGTCTTCACCAATAACCTCAATGCCCATTATGCCTAAATAATAGTACATACCTTAGTTTAGAAGCTCATCTTGGCCAAAGATATAAAATAATATTTTGATGAAAATCATGGATTGGTTTCATCAATCTCTATACTACCTGCCTGTTCTAGAGAGTCTGCCAAACTGAAAACTTCATATCCCATAATCTCTTACAGTTAAGATTCTAGAGACTTGGATTACTTCCATTAGATGTGTTCTCACAAGATTTGAAAATGAGGTAAAAATATCTGTTGTTCTCTTTTGATATATTCTGTTGCTTAGCAGTTATGAGACCATACAACAACATGTGGAAATTACCTGGTTCCCAGCCGTGATTTTTGTATTATAGCCTTGTAATTAGATTAGGGGTAAATTCTTCCAAAGCAATAATATTCTTTTTTTTTTCTTAATTTCACATAAGATAGCTTTAATGACTTCCTTGTGAACGTGCAGGAAATACTGTTCTTTGGATCATATTCTTTGTAAGTGTTACGACACAAATAATTAAGCCATGGTTTTAAATTTTAACTGAGCTTGTGAAGTCTGTGTGAAACTAGGTCAGAATGTAACACTCAGGTTGATTATTTTTAATCTTATTTCTCCAGGGGTGATTTTCCAACCCCAAAAGCATTAGAAAACACATCTCTCCAGAGTTACAAGGCATCAAGTTTGGGACAGTACCTTCTGAGTTATCAGGATCACCATACAATATGTCAATATTCTGTACCTTTTAATTTATTTGATATAGTTAGATTAATAAAGCTAAAACTCTGAATAGGGGAATTGCCTTACTAATATATATTAGATGAAGTTGTGGAGAAGACTTTATGTCTTGGAATGGTGGGTGGAGCAAGGTTAGAAAAGAGAAACTGTAAAGTCCTTCTAGTCTCTATATCTTTGAACTTTCTATAAATGTATACTGTACTATTTTTAGAATGCTTTTAAACACTCTCTAACTTTGCAGTGATAAACTATCTCATTAAAGGCCAATTCTTTTTTTGTTCTTATTTATTGCTACTAACAAATATAAATGCATTGTAGTTATAATAATATCAGGTTGATTTGACAGATTATTTGTCCACTGAAAACCAAGATTATTTGCTATTTGAAAATCTGGCCAAGGGAGAGAAAAAAAAGGGCATTTCATTATTGAGTATATAAGGCTAAGCAAATGTAATCATGTCTCATATCAAGAGTGGCCAAGCATTCATAAAAATTATGTTTATAGGCAAATAATTTGCCAATCTTTTTAGATTATATTAGTAGTTGAGAGCTAAACAAGAGTTTCAATTGAACTAACAGTTATGTCCATTTTTAAAATTTATTCTATAAAAATGTTTCATCATCCTGTTTATAAGATAAACAAGATTCAGCTTTTGTAGAAAAGGGACTTGGTGACCCAAGAGAGAAAATAATATCTCTATGAGAAGGCACTGCTAAGAGAAAACATGTCTTCCAAGAAAAAGATTTCTCTGGCACCTAGGTATACATGTGGAAGTAAAACAAATTAGAATCAGAAGCTTTGTCTGTGATTGTCACTAAATTTAATAAATGAATCTTTCTGTGAGTGAGTCCATCCTTTGACTGAGTAGACTTGAGAACATGTGACTTCAGCTTCTATCTGTTATCAGGTAAAACACTCTTATAAAAACCTACATGCCCATATTTAGCTAAGGCTGAATACAAAGCCAAAAAAGCTTTTTAGTGGATGAGGTCACTGAAAGACAGATAATCCTATAAGACTCTGGAGTAGGTGGGAGAGGTTTCTGCTGGAGACATCCCCAGTCATACTGCAGCTCATTCCAGACTATGTTTCAGAGCAATCTTACTGGCATTTTTGTTGAGTTATCTTCCTAACTTTCTAAAGTATTTAAGTAGAACTGGTTACCCAAACATCTTTAGCAGACTTTTTGATTAGCATTTTGTGATGAAGACAGCAACTAGGCTGAAACATATGACAAATCTTAAAAAAAAAAAAAGTGAAAAGTATAAATTACTTTTGTTTTCTCTAAAATTATAAATAATTGAAGAGATTATTTATATTCATTACCTTAATATTTCTTTTATTTATTGGCATTGTACCATTCTCTTAATTTTACAGTTTTTAATCTTCTCTTTTGGCCTTTTCACTCATAAATTTGGATAATTCTAAATAAATAACAGAATAATCAATGTCTACAAGCTCCAAGTGGGGCATGTGATAAATGATGAAGGAATGCAGAAAAATATAAGAAATGTAACTCCACCCTAAAAAACTGTATAATACTGTGTAGAAATCCTTTGGTTTATGTAAAGAAAATTTTATGAAGATAAGTGATGTGCATTTTCTTTCTTGGTAGTGATTATCTTTTTCCTTGCTGAATAATTCCAATATGAATCAACTTTTAAAAATTATTATGTGTTTATAGGGTGCAATACACTGTGCTAGATTTTAGAAGAATTCATATTTAGTTTTCAAAAAATGTTAACAATTTCCTTAGGTATATAGTCCTTGAATATATATTTATATTTAATAATTAATAACAAAAAACAACTGGGAAAATACATAACTTAAATAAACACATATAACCTTCTTTTAGCAGATCATATTTTATTGATGTGAAAACTTTTTTCTTAAATCACAAAAATAATTGTTTTAACAAAAGTTTTTTTCAAAAATGTAATGCTGTTTGCCAAAAAAAAAAAATGTATAAATTAGGCCATGCAAAATAAAAATTTTTATCTCTAAATTTAATTATAAACCAAATCTCATTTGTGATCATAACAGACTATATAATCTCCCATATATTACCTAATTTGTCTTTTTCTTACCTTTAAAAAATGTGTTAATATTATATAATTAGATTATCTTTTTTCCTTTCCAAATAAAGTTATCCAAATCAAATCTTCAATATGATCAAATCACAGGTAAACTATCTTTTATTGAAAATGTACCTAAAACTATCATAAACCCTTTACATATACTACATTTTTAATAATCAGATACATACTATTCTAGATAAGACCCACAGGTTCAACAGTCTTCAAGATTTTAGTTAATAGAGACGTGTTTCTATTAGGACTGATTTTCATGCTAAACTAGTGATACTCAAACTGGATGCACATTAGATTCACCCACTGCTGAGCACACAGAAATTCTGATTGAATTAATCAAGGAAATAGTCTGGACAATTGTATTTTCTTTAAAGTTCTTTGAGTGATTATACTGGCAGCCAGAGTTGAGAGATGCTGTGCTGGACATTAATCTCAAAAGGTTATGAATGCAAAACCCAAAATAGCTTCTGTTTCTATTAATAAAGCTTATCATTTATCTATGAATGAAACTAAGCAGCTCTTAAAGCTTTAGATTCCCAATCTGCATTTATTTTGGGAATTTGTCACAGACAATTAATATTTGATAAGTATTTTTGCATTTAGATTTTGGAAAACTATAGATTGCATTTTCCAGATCTCTTTGGGAGTGGGATTCCAAATGAGATTTAAATTCAGGCAGTAAGATTGACCATGCAGGAAATTCAGAAGTGGATGTGAGTGGAGAGCAAGCTTTTGATGCAACTATCATTTCTGCTGGCAAATACAGATACAGAACTATTTCGTTTTCTGAAGCAAATAAACGTAGTTTCAGTATCTAGTATTAAGTTTTGGGAATGTCAAGAGGGAAGGTGTGGGACCATCCATTTTACCACTGTGGTTTATTTGAGGTATAATTATATAAGTGACAGCAATAACAGCTAAAGCTTTCTGACTAGAGAAAGTCGGGTTTCTGATTCTGTCATGGAAAGACGAGTGAGGGAGGACATAGAAATAAACACAGAGAGGCAGTGAAAATAAGAAAACAAAAAAACATGTCACAAATGAAAAGAACAATAACAATAAAAATTCCAGAATAAGAATGAAATGAAATTGAGGCAAGCACCTACTAGATACAGATATAAAAATACTGGTTATAAGAATGCTCAATAAACTTACTGAGAATTTCAACAAAAATTACTGAGAATTTCAATAAACTTACTGAGAATTTCAAGCATAAAAAATGACATAAAAACCATAAAAAAGAAAAGTAAGAAATGGAGAATATAATAACAAGTAAAGAATACACTAGAAGAATCAGCAGCATACTAGATGAAGCAAAGATTAAATCAATAATTTGGAAGATAAAGTAGCAGAAAACACCTAATCCAAATAGCAAAACAAACAAACAAACAAATAAATAAAAGATAAGAGGATAGTTTAAGTGACCTCTGGGACAGCAACAAGCATAATAATATTTGCTCATAAAGGTACCAGAAAGAGAGGAGAGAGAGCAAGAAATTGAAAACCTATTTGAAAAATATAATGACTGAAAACTTCCTTAACCTGGTGAAAGAACTAGACGTATAAATCCAGGAAGCACAGAAAGTCCAAAACAAGATGAACCCAAACAGACCACACTAAGATACATCGTAATTAAAATGACAAAAGTTAAAGAGAGAATTCTAAAAGCAGCAAGAAAAAGATAGTTAGTTATTGACAAGGGAGCTCCCATGACACTGTCAGCTGATTTCTCAACAGAAACTTGCAGGCCAGAAGGAAATGGCACAAAATATTCAAAGTAAAGAGGATCAAAGACCTACAACCAAGACTAATCTATGAAAAAAGACTACCAATTGAAATTGAAGGTGAGATAATGAGCTTCCTAGACAATAAAAAATAAATAAATAAAAAAGCCAAAAGAATTCATCACCACCAAATTAGTATTACAAGAAATGTTAAAGAAATTTCTTTACAAAGAGGAAGGGGAAGAAAAAAAAAAGAATATAAATATAAATAATAAAATGGCAATAACTATGTACCTACCAATAACCAGTTTAAATGTAAATAGTTTAAATGCTCCTATCAAAAGATATTGGTTAGCTGCATAAATAAGAAAACAAGACTCATATACATGTTGTCTACAAGAGACCCATTTCAGATCAAAAGATATGGAAAAAGATATTTCATGCAAATGGAAATGAAAAACAAAAAGCTAAGTTAGCAATATTTATATCCAACAAAACAGATTTAAAACAAATGTCATAATAAGAGACAAAGGACATCACATAAAGAAGAAAAGGCATTGAAATGGAAAGAATGAAGTAAAACTGTCATTATTTACAGATGACCTGATACTACATACAGTAAACCTTAACCCCCCCAAAAAACATGTTAGAACTGATAAATCAGTTTGTCGAAGTAGCAGGATACAAAATTAATATTTAGAAATTCATATTTTTATACACCAATAATGAACTATCAGAAAAAGAAATTAAGAAAACAATCTCATTTACAACTTGCATGAAAAACAATAAAATATCTGGGAGTATATTTAACCATGGAGGTAACAAACTTGTACTTAGAAAATTATAAGTTATTGCAGAAATGGAAGATAATACAAATAAATAGAAGCATATGCCATTTTCATAGATAGGAAGAATTAACGTCATTAAATGTCCATACTATGCAAAGCAATCTGTAGATTCGATGGAAACCCTATCAAAATACCAAAGTCATTTTTCACAGGACTAGAATAAAAATTTATATAAAACCAGAAAAGAGCCTTAATAGCTATAGTAATCTTGAGAAAGAACAAAGTTGATGGTATCACACTACCTGATATCAAAATATACTATAAAGCTGTAATAATCAAAACAGCATGATAAGGCACAAAAACATACACATAGATCAATGGAACAGAATAGAGAGCCCAGAAACAAATCCATGCCTATGTAGTCATTTAATCTATGACAAAAGAATCATCAATACATGATGAGGTAAAGACAGCCTATTCAGTAAATGATATTGAGAAGGCTGAAGATACATGAAAAAAAAAAAATGGAACTGAACCACCTTCTTACAACATATATGAGAATAAACTTAAAATGGATTAAAGACTTAAATGCAAGACCTGAAACCATACAACTACTAGAAAAAAGCATAGGCAGTAAATTCTGACATTGCTAGTAGTAATATATATATATATATATATATATATATATATATATATATATATATATATATTTGATATATCTTCTTGGGCAAGGAAAACAGTAGAAAAAATAAACAAGTGGGACTACATCAAACTAGAAATCAAAGGAACCATCAACAAAACCAAACCAAACCAAAACCTACTGAATGAGAAAAGATAATTATTAATGATACATTCAATAAGGGGTTAATATCCAAAATTTATTTAAAAAAAAACTCATACAACTCAGCATCAAAAAACCAAACAATTCAATTTAAAAATGGGCAGATATTCTCCAAAGAGAACATATAGAAGGCCGGTAAACATATGAAAAGGTGCTCAAGGTCACTAATCATCAGAAAAATGCCAATGAAAACCACAATGAGATATCACTTCACACCTATTGGAATTGGAATGGTTATCATCAATAAATCAAAAAACAAGCATTGGCGAGGATGTGTATAAAAGGTTCCCTCGTGCATTGTTGGTGGGATTGCAGATCAGTGTAACTACTATGAACAGTTTAGAGGTTCTTCAAAAAATTGAAAATAGAAGTACCTTATGACCCAGCAATTCCACTTCTGGGCATTTATCCAAAGAAATCCAAAATATTAATTAAAAAAATATATGTTCACTGCTGCATCAAAATATAGAAGTAATCTGAGTGCCCATGATTGGATAAAGAAGTGGCAATATATATGTACAAGAGAATTACCCAGATATAAAAACACAAAATCTTACTATTTGCAATGATATAAAGGGATCTAGAGAGTGTTATGCTAAGTGAAATAAGTCAGACAGTGAAAGATAAATACCATATGATTTCACTTGCATGTGGAATATAAAGAACAAAATGAACAAACAAAAAAAGACCCATAGACACAAAGAACAAACAGGATTGCCAGATTGCGGGCGGGATTTTGGGAGGCTGGGTGAAGAAGGTGAGATTAAGAAGCACAAATTGATGGTTAAAAGTCAGGGATGTGAAATACGACATGTGAATATGGTCAATAATTTGTAATAACTCTGTATAGTGCCAGGTGGGTACTTGACTAACTGAGGAGATAATTTTATAAATGATATAACTGTATAACCACCATGCTGTACATCTGAAACTAATATAAAATAGTATTGAAAAATTAAAAAAAATTTAAAATTCCAACAAATCCACTTTGATTTTTAAAACATTAAAGTTAATAACATGTACTAAAAAGTATGTTTTGCTTTTCCAAAGTGTAGCAATAAGTGATGTATCTATTACATGAGGGGGCAATTTAAATTTAATTTAATATTTTAAATAATTCAATACCCATTAGAAAATCTCAATTCAAATTTTGTATAATTTCTTTAGGTATTGCCTACAATTTTATAAATACCTGAGTCTGGTTTTATATGTCCTTAAGGGTCATTTGGTTGAGGTTTAAAACATCCTGCATAACTATTTTAGATATTTTTTTCTTTGGCTTTAAAACAAAATATTTGTCTTTAAGAAATATGAAATGATTTAGTATTTTAAACTCATTTGATAATTATAAGTAAACAAGGTCAGGTGATATACCTATTGATCTCTGAAATATAATACTCAATGTAAACTGGAGATACAGTTATTATTACCTTCATCATCCTGAAGAATTATGTTGAATTAACCATACATAAATGTCTATATCTGCTTTGTGAATAAAAATATACTTCCGTGCAACTAAAGATACCAGTTATGTAATTTAAAAATAATTCCAAATTAAATTTCAAGTATAATAAATGAATATAATATAATGTAAACAAATATACTTTTCATAATACATTTATTATTTTAGCTTAAAAGACAAGTCGTGACTTTGACATCTGCTTCCTTTTAATATAATAAAATCATATTTTTACAATGACAAAAGAAAAAACATATGTCACTTGTATCTAGAATTTGACCAGAGCTGGACCCTCAAAATATATTTTTGTAGTCATCAGTATAGATTCTTAGTGTCAAAATGAAATTTACAAATGCATGACATAATTTATTCTGGTAGAATAACACAGATAATATGTTCAGTAAAAGCATTGGATTATTTAAGTGACTACCTCAGAGTTCATAATTTTAGACAAAGTAAAGCAATTTATAGGCATCACTTAACAGATGATTAAGTAATTTGCAGTCTTTTTAAAACACCAATGAATCTCAGCTCCATCAAGAGCAGTTACTCATCAGTGGAATGATTCTTCGAGGGATGGAAGAGAGGCAAGGTTCCTTACATGGAATTGTAGCCAGCTCTCCTGGGCAAAGCATAAAATGAAAATACCTATCCAAGGGATTCTAAGCTCTCAACCGATAGATTCTTCTCCTTCCCTTCTTCTATTGAGTATGTGCTAATAGTGAGGGTCTCTACCATGTCAAAATTGTGGCTATGACATGTTTGGGAAGTTGAGTCGCATGCAATAATTTATATAGGTGGTGGATCATTCCAGAAATGAAGCGAGGTTTCAGGCAGGTACGAACATGTCTACTATACTTAGGAATAGGAAGTCTTGTGAAGCAATATTTAAGATGGTGCTGTGGTGGGGTGAGGGATATAAATTAACACCGAAATTCCTTTGGAAAATCTTTATGGTAAAAGAAGGAATTCTATCTGCTGAACTATCCATGACAAGATCTAGAGGAGACATATTTTCAGGTTCCATCTGAATAAATTCTTTGTCATTCTTTGGAAGGAAAGTATTTATGTGAAAAATTACAAAAATATATATAAAACAATAATAATATTAATAATATATTTAAAAAAAAAAGAAGACTCAAAAAAGTCTTCTGTGAAATATGCACAAATTGATGAAAGTAGCATCCTAATGGTGTGAGGTGATGCTGGTAACCTAGAACAACAGTGCTACAAGCAGTGGTTCCCAGGAAGCTCTGTGATCCTGGAACGAGCAGCTCCTGATTTATGTGGAGCCCTGAAAGGGTGGCTTACTGTGTGGGGCTATTTGGGAGAACAAGACTGAAAACGAAGAAAAGTGAAAAGGGAATTTCAATAGTGATTCAGACAGGTATAAGAAGATATATGAAAAAATGTTAACATACTCCCTGAGAGAAAAGGAAATATCTGGCATAAGTTATTAATTCAGGGGCCTTTGGATCTAACTGATAAGGTAACATAATTTATCCCCATACAGAAGAGACATAAAAGAAATTCAGTTAACACTTGACTTTTTAAGTTACACTATATAAAGTGTTCAGACTGTGATTCATTCCATAGGAAGAAGAAATTAGGTGTATATGCATGATAACTTTATTTGTCTGATAAAATATGTTTTTTTAAACTCAAAAAAAATTTAAAAAAAATCTTATTTCTAATCACATCTTTGATAAATTCCTATTTTGATATTTGTTCTCCAATCCAAGTGACATTTTTAGTTAATGATTAACTACTCTGAGTTTACAATCATTTATTTACAATTTCTAAATCCAAAAAGTTCTGTGAACCTTATATTACATGTATTCTATTGGTAGCAGAAATGAAAGCAACTAATCACTTGTTAGAGAGAGAGAAAGAGAAAGAATATGAATGAATGAATGTTGAAACATATCTGGCCTCAAGGATGAAAAACATAGTCTTTGGACCTATAGTTAAAGTGGATTATAGAAAAATTACAATTAAGTAAATGAGGGATTGGACAGTTGAATTTAAGGGATGAATTAATAGCTGGAAAAACTTCCCTATCCGCCTTCCTCTCTCTCTTCTTTATGTAAATGTTTAGTAAGTAACAGATTAGTGCTAGATATTTGACACACAACTATAAACAAGATACTACTTTTCATGTCTTTATGGGTCTTATAGTCTAACAATTAATTAGGTAATCTCAACAGACAATGAAAGATAAATACCATATTATATTATTATATCAGAAGATATTCATAATACTACAGAAAAAAGAAGAAAGATACATAACCTGGATAAACAGTTTAATTGCTTTACATAATAGAGTGGAAAGAATTTGGAGTTCCAAGGAACTATCAGAGGAAAATAACGTAGATAAGGTGCAATAGTAATAGTAGTTATTACTTATATAGCACTTATCTATGAATCAAGCACTGTTCACAGCAACTCTATGAGATAGATGCTATTAATATCCTTATTTTTCAAGGACTTCATGGTGTGAAAAAACAGGCAAGATACAATTTATATAATAGTTTACATGCAAATCGGTTTTGGCAGTAGCCTTTTCCTCTTCACTGTGTTCTTTGCAATATTAAAGGTCCTCTCCTACATTAAATTTGATCTACATAAACCGGTTTAAGGGCAGAGTTTCTGAAATGCTAATGAAAGATTGTTACTATAATTTCTGTTAAGTTGATGTTATCTGTTTACAAAATTATACAATCAATTGCAGATACCCAAAACCATCTGTCTCTAATTGCAAACCTGTATGGAATTATTGAAGCTAATTTAAGAATATGCAAGTTATAATAATATGAAGGTAAAATAACTTTTTTGCTTATTTCCAGTGATAATGATTAGTAAAAAAAAAAAAAAACATTCATTATGTTTCTTAGAAACTGATTCTGAACGTATATCATTACATTTATTTCTATATTCATGTATTTATTTATTTGTTAAATATAAGTAGAATAAATACTTAAGATTCTTTTGAGATTTTAAGAAAACATAAAAGGGCTTTGTAAAAAATATTAAAGTAATTTTTTATTAAACAACTTACTACTTACAACTATAATAGGTGACTGTACTGAGAATTAAATTAAAGACACCGTGTAGCCAGTCTCAATATTTGATCATTTTCTTATAGACTTGAGACACATATTTGCTTATTGGATTTTATAAAAACCAAAGAGAGTATTAAAGAGGTCCTTTATATATGTTTCCACAAAAATATTTTGTAATTAATTTTCAAATACTAACAATTATGACAACTTTCTAAAGAAAAGAATCTTTCAAAAGAAAAAAATGTTTCTATGTAAAAATGAAATAGAATCTTTCTTTGGAATAAAGCTTTCTATTTTTAGTATTTTTTATAAAAAAACTTGGCTGCTTTCTTCTTAAATCTTATTGTATTATATCACAGTTAGGTGTGGTTCTGAGAAATCGTTTAGTCTGCAGCCAATTCTTTTTATTTTTATAATGAAATCCCATGTGAACCATTATTTCTGAGATGAGAGAAAAGCCATATGGCTATAATATACATTGTGAGTATTCCATTTGGCAAAGCAAGAGAATGCTGATAAAATTTAATTTGGAATTTTAAAACAATCTAAGAAATATATTTCAATGAATGCATTTTCATATTCTATAGCAAAATTACAATGATCAATGTTATATGTAGACAAATATTAAATTTCATTTTCTCTATTGATTTGCTAATAAACATTAAGACAATTTATAGGACATTTCTAGGAAATATATCTTTTTCTTTAGTTGTATTTTTAAATGTTTAAAATTATTAGAAATGCATAACATCTCAAATTCTATTAAAATATATTCTATCACATTCAGTAAAATCTCAAATTCTGTGTACACAATCTTTCATGATATGACCTTTGCAGCTAACTCCACTCCTAAGCTATCCTTAAACATGTACTTTATACTGCAGTAACTACTAAAGGCACATTTTTGCCTTGGAGTAATACTCTGTACAGTTTATGGGATAAAGCACTCTCACATTCTTAATTCCTCCATATTTTATCTAGACTCAGCACAAATATCTTTGAAACATCTCCTCAGCTTCCAAAGACACACCACCTCCATGTGCTCTTACAGTGCTTTATGAATGCCTATTATTGCACTTATCATCTATTTAAGCATTTTCTTGATTTTATTTGTATTCTCACTAGAGTGAGCCTTTCAAAGACAATAAAATATAATCTTTGCACTGAATTGGTTGATATTGGTGACTTCAAAATTCATACTAAATTTTTTCTTTCTTAACCTATAAATACTCATACTTTTTATTACTTCTACATATTCATCATCTACCAAAATAACCAAAATCTCTAATATTTTAATTTTTGACATTGAAAATCTGAAAACACAAATGCTCATAATTATCACCTGTGAGAATATATAGAGAGTAGAACACTCATTTATCTTTCAAACATACTACTGTATAATTTTTTTCACTTTTTGTGTATATTTATATTTCCAGTTTAATGTTTCAAATATGTACTATGTTTTTGTCTTGCATTGGATCTACATAATTAGGCAAGGCAGCTTGCCTAGAAAACAAAATCCCAGTTTATTTCTGATGGCCAGAAGTATTTATTATTATCTCTTTCTTTCAATTTCAAAATTGTTCAAGTTTAGATAATAAATAATTAGGCTACACAAAAATTAATACTTACTTCACTATTGTTTATTTAAATTTATGAGTTTTGAATATTAATATTTATTTAAAAATAAGTAAATCATAAATCTATTGGCTCCAGGGTGATACAAATAGCAAGCAGCAAGAGAGAAAAAAGGTTCAGAGAAGAAATGAGTATTAAATGGACTGAACTAGAAATATGCACTGTGAACAGTTATTATTCTTTAAGTGGGAATAAGTAGAAAATAATTTAGAATAGAGGTGATATGAGGAAAACTGTAATGTTGAGGAATCTCAAATTTTGATAATTTCTCTGATTTAAATGACTAAATAGATATCTGTACTAATATGCAAACTTTATTTTTATTTACTAAAATTACCTGAGCTTAAAAGAGAGATTGCAATACACTGATAGTATAGAAATAATGATCTTTAATAAAGAAAACTAAATTTAGACTCAGAAAGTGATCTTTGTATTATAGCTGGGCATTCATTTGCCACTTCTGGATCTCATATTCTTTTCCACTTTATGTAAGTTTTTACATCAAAACTTTGAATAAAGAATACAAGTTATATAAACTTTACATTGAGCAAAAGCAAATAATCGAATTATGTAATAATATTTTTTAAGAAAGGTATAAAGGATATAGTATACTATTATTGCCTTCACTTTGGTTTCTGTATTGCTAAGAAAATATTTTGAGACTTTTAAACTGAGTTACTCTATAGATCAGCACTTTATACAAAGCCAGAACTATCAGATTCATCAGAAAAATCTGTTAACTACGGATAAATATTTATTTTTAAATAAACTATTTTCTATGGATCTAAGCCACAAAATGATAAAGATTTATGGCTCAGAAGGTAACTCCCTTTGAGTATAGCCTAGTACCCTGGATTCAGTAGAAATATTTTCTCTTCTTTATGAAAACTTTTAGGCAAAGTTTTTTTTTTTTATTTAGGAGATTAACAAATGTATAGAAGTATAATTCTTAAATATAATTTTATCTTGACATAGACTTCTTATTTTTTGTAATATTTGTATTGCCCATTGTTAAACACACACACACACACACTCTCTCTCTCTCTCTCTCTCTCTCTCTCTCTCTCTCTCTCTCTCTTTAATCATTTCAGGAATTATAGACTTTATAATTCTACTACATTTCTCTTTAAAGTATGCTCAGTGTAATAGTGTAAAATATCAAAGTAATATTTAAAGATGAACAATAAATACTTTTAAATCATTGTAAACTATGCATCAAGGTAATGATTCATTAATTTGTAATAAATCTAAACTAGCCTATTTAACCTCTTGGCACCAAATGAGTGCATGTATGTATGTGCATGTCTGTGTTAGATCCAGTGATTAAGCAACCACTTGAAGTCAGAGGGAGAGTGCAGAGGCATACCCTTCTTTACCGTCAACTCTTGCATCAAAGTCTATGGTATACTTTTGAAGCTTCCTGTGGTGTTATTTGAGATTCAAGGAGACATATAATCCTGATTGTTTTTAGTATCTATCATGGACTTCCTGGAAGGGAGATGATTATTTTTAAGAGTAGATATTGTTAATAGATGTAAAGTTTTTGGGAAACTGAGAAGTGTTCAGTTCTTCTCAGTGTAGGAGAAAGTTTACACCTTAGTATTCTAGAGTGATAAATATAATTCTCTAATTTTTCAATGTAAATAAATAATTTGAAGTTTGAGGGATTTTTACCTTACATATCATTTATAAATCTCAAGAGCAAAAGCCAGTCCCAAATATTCAAATCAACTCTATGGATAAAATAAAGATGTTAGATTTATAAGGCTGGTCCAAGCCATTGACTCTGATGAATTAACCGAGATTTTGTAACTTTCTGAAATCTCATTGAGGGTAGCTTGATTTCTTACCTGATGTTTTTCTTATATTCATTAATCACTACTATCATCTATTTTTGAGTCAAGATAGATTTGAATTTCGGGCTTAAAAAAATCACTGTAAAAAACTATGTCTCAGGCATATTTTTAAAAATGTAATACATATTTTTATGGTTCTTATTCTGCATGAAGATAGAAAAAAATCCAGTTTTTTTAAAGTAAAACTTATTTATATACCTGATTTTATAAAAGTATAAAATTTATCATAAGAAAAATTTAATCTGTATCAATCCCACAGAACATGTTTGCTATGATTCAATTATTTAATCAGTTCTCTGTATCCAGGCTATGAATACAGGCATTGAGTAACTACTAGAGTGAACCTACAGTCCTGAAATTCTTTTAGAACATTCTAGTGCCAGTCATATGATTAAGTGTTTTGAGTCATTCATTCACTCTGAAGACGATCCAAATATAGAGACATCACTGAAATTAGGCCAAGTTGTCCTGTCCAAATATAAGCACAGTGAAAATATTCTATACGTCTATAAAATCTACAGATCATTTTCAAATAAAACTAGGATATCTAAACAATTTGAGATCTTGGCATATCCTTCTGCGGACAGCTTCTATTCTTCAATATCCTCACACTTTATTTATTTCTTCTTTTCTCATTGATGTTTTCTCAGTGTGGAACTTTAGTTACACATTTATCATGATTGTCTTTTAATATTAAATCTAATTAACAATTATATCAAGCATGAATTTTATTTGCACTATAAATGAAAAGAAATTTACTATCCTTCAAATGGAAGAATCTTGCAAAATCAAACAAATATTATGTAAATGTTTAATAAAAGTAATTTAGTTTAATTCAACTTGCACTGACATGGCCCTGTTCTCAAATTGCTTACAGTATCTAGATATATTTATAATAATAAGCATCCTAATAAAAAATGTCATTATGATGGCAAAATTATTTCTCAAGAGGAGAGCTGTCATTTGTTCAGATATTTAATTACGAGTCTTTATTTACTAACCTTTCATGTACATTGTTTAATTTAACAATCACAACAATCCTGTCAGTTTTACAGTAAAGAAAAAAGTAAGTCTCCACAAAGTTAAAAATCTTGCTCACATCATACAAATATTTTGTAGCTGAATTAAGATTAGATTACGGGCCTGTCTAGTTGAATGGGTAAAATCTTTGGGCAGGGGTATATATCCCTCTCCTTAAGAAATAAAATTAAAGATTGTTATTAAATATAAAAAATTTGATGTGTATTATAAACATAAAACTCAACCTCAAATCAAGAATTATTCACTACAATTAAGTTGATTTCTAATGTAATTTTTACATGATATATAAATTACAATCCTTTAGAAATGTGTATATTATATATGTTAGACATGAAGATATGAACCAATGTGAGTGACTTCTTTTTTTATGATACCTACAAATTTATGAATCTCTTAAGTATCTTGTAGGCAAAGCCATACCCTTTCCCCTTCATAACTACTAGAATGACCATGATAACTAAGGTATAAAAAGAGGTTAATATTGTGGCAAATTTTAATCTATTTTCAGAAGCCTTAGAGATGTGATTTAATTGTGTGAGATTAGGGAAGGGAGCACACAACTCATATAAAGCAAAATATAATATGCTAGTAATATTTTTTATCACATTTATAATAGAAACAACCAAATACTAAAATTGTATCCATTTAGGTGGGGTTTTGATGAAAATGCATCTCAAAGGCTCTATTAGGCAGAAGGTGATATCAAAATCTCTTCTTTTAATTATCTCACCCTTTATGATTTCAATTTATTATAAAATATTCTTCTAAAGAAAAAAATATGGTGCTAGGCTAAGACAGATCAGCTCAGAATGCATAAGTCAGACTTTATAGCTGACTCAGATTAATTGTATCTTCTTGATGTTTTATAGATAAATGGAATATTCCCTCCACATGAGCTTTTGGCCTGTCCCCACAAATTATAACTGTAAGAATTAAGGGAAAAATTAAGAACTCTCAGATACGTTTCTCAACATTTTATAAATGTGCTACCTTTTAACTAAATAGACCACATATCTCTACTGAGGGTTTTCTTTCATTGTTTGTTGTTAGAGAACACATATGCATAGAGAATCCCACCCTCTATTTTAATAAATGTAATATTTTATAAATGTAATTAAATAGAAAATTTATACACTCTAAAAGATTGTGAATCAATCCCCCATTAAATGACTAAGACCAATTTTGAAAGATAAGTGAAAAATTATCAAGGGACCTGATATTTTGCAACGTACATCTGTCAACTATAGATCCTTTAATGTAATGTAAGAATAACATGTTCCAAATAACACATAGAGACAGCACATATACAAATTTGGCAGCCATCTAAAGAATGAATTCATATGTCTATTCTAGGAATTAAACTACATGACTATAAATATAAAATTGGCATCTGTGAAAATTATTTCTGAACAGTCTGGAAGAAAATATCACAACTGTTGCTGTTTGATAATTGTGTATATGTGTTTGTGTGGTTGTGTATGTGTGAAGTGGAATTGTAAGAGAGAGGATTTTAATACTCATTATAAATTACCTAGAGATAATGCTGATGTTCAGAAAGAGTGCTGCACCTGGCGTTGAACACAGGTTCCCAATCCCAGTCTTGAAGGTTTAGGTTTTTGGGAATCCACTTAAGTTCTCTCATTAAGTCAATTCTCCAGTTGAAATAATTTATAGCTGAGATTTCTTTGTCTTCTAAAATCCTGACTATGTAAAATTTTTACTCCTTGGTTTTCAGCTCCTCTAGGATTTTCGAAGGCACTATTGAGTAGAGGGGGAGAAATGCAAGGAGGACTTCAAGTAAGTGTTAAAAACATAAAAGCAAGAAGAAACAAACAAAAAAAGTCAAACAAAAAATATTCACATTTTACAGATGGTTATGAAGCATTTTAAATACATTTTCTATTAAAGTTACATTATCACTTAACAATGTCATCCACTGTTATAAAATAAAATTATTTATAAACTCTATTCATGACTCTCCTTAAGATCTATCTTGATTAAGTGGGAATTAATTGTGAGAAATTGAGAGCAGAAGTTTGGGTCATTATTAATAATAAATGTATAAAAAATATAGAAATTTAGACTACAAAGCAATGTGAGTTCAAATCAGTGTACTTGTCAGAAAAATATGTATGCTTTTCACTTATGTTTGGTGATATAATATTCTTCTATTTAACATCTACAAAGAATCTTTTCAATAGTCTGGTTAATACTGCTCTGTTAACTGTTTTTGTGGTATGGAGAGGAAGGAGCACAGCACCGTTAATCAAGAAAGACTGGGTTGTAGTTTCAGTCACCTTACCTAAATATAATTACCCTCTGGATAAATAAGCAAATTGGAGTAATCTCTAAGGTCTCTATCAGTTAAAATTTTATAACTGTGTTATTAGAATTTATATGGTATTTGAATTTATAAATATTACACACACATGATACACATATATACACTTATATATGAGACATAAATATCACACAAGTTGTTAAGTACTAAGCAGATTTTTTTCCAAATTATAAATCTGTTTCACATTGAAAAAGATTTTTAATTCTTTAGTATTTGGAAGAAATAAACAATAAAAACAAGTCAGAAACATTCTTGTGTGTGGTGCTCTGATATCAATGAATATCCTTCTAATGAAAAAGAAATCCGCTTTAAAATTATTTATTGCAAGAATTAATAATCATATTATTATAAAGATTGCAAGTTGTACCCAGACTATTGTCAAAAATCTGAGTTAACAGATATTACATATCAAATATCATATATCTGTTCACTGCTGAAATCCAATTTATTTAATCCATAGTTTAATTATAAAATTTGTTCTATAAAAACAAAAACCAAAAAAAAAAAAAACTAGATACAAAGCCATGCTATTTTTAAACCAGGAAATCTCACTAAAGTCAATAAAATATTCAAATATAAAGAAAGTATAAATAGAGGTATTTAAAACTTCGTAATTTCTTTTCTAAAAAAATAAATATGATAACTTTATAATTGCATGCATTATGAAAGCATATTAAAATATGCATGTATCATTGACCCAAAGTACTTTAAAAAAAACTTTTAGAACCATTTTAGAGTTATAGAATTATTATGAAATTAATATACTCAATTTTTTCCATTATTAATCTTACATTAGTATAGTGCATTTATCACAATAAATTAACCAATTCGAGTCATTGTTATTAACTAAGTTCATATTTTATTAAGATTTCCTTGGGTTTTCCCTACTATCCATTTTTACTTCCAAAATCCTATCTAGGATATATTACATTTAATTGTCGTGTCTCCTTAGGCTCATCTTAATTGTGAATTTTCTCAGACTTTCCTTGTTTTTGATGATCTTGAGTTTTGAGGATTACTGATCAAATATTTTGTAGAATGACTCTCAACTTCAGTTTGTGCGATGTATTTTTATGATTATACAGGAGAAATGTGTTTTAGGAAAGAAGACCATAGAGGCCAAGTGCCATTTTCATCACATCATAACAATGGTACAAAGTATCAGTAGGACTTACTACTTATCACCTGTTAACCCTGAATGCCTAGTTTGTTTTGTTTCTCTGGTTTTTCCACGTACAGTTCTTTTGTTTTCTCACTTTCTATACTATACTCTCTAAAAGAAAGATTCTATGAAGCCCAGACTTGAGGGGGCATTACATTGCCCCTCCTTAAAAGTGGAGTAGCTACTTAAGTTGTGTAGAATTCTTTTGCATGGGTGATATATCTACTCTCCCTTCTTAACTAACTAATTAATTATATCATTATGGATTTATGAATTTTTTATACTTTGGTTTATAATTCAATACTGTTTTACTTATTTTTTTTTACTTAATTTTTCTGGCTTTGGCCATTGGGAGTACTTTTGAATGTCCCTTGTATCTCTTTAATATAAAACCAACATTGTGGTTTTTAAAAAATTTTATGATCACTTCCCTCTATCCTGACACAACTAGATGCTCCAGGTACACCTTGTATATTTCCTGACCCAGCTCTAAATTTAGTCATTTCTCCAAGAATCCCTGGTTTCTTTCATTGAATAATGGTATTAAGAACCAAGATCTAGATGTTGGGTGTCAACAGAGATTTAATATGCAATTTAAAATATTTTTTCAAATATTTTTAATCCAAAAATTAAAAATAAAGATTTAGTTTCTATTCATAAGCTGCACATATATAAATAATACATTATAGAATTATTTAGTAATTTTGGATCTCTATAACTTTCACTTGCTCTCAATTTATTTAAAGCAAACCCTACAGCAGAGTGAAAACTGTCAAAGACCTCTAACTATTAAAGGGAGCTTCTTTAGTTCCCTAAGGACACAGAGTGCACTTGGAAATTTTCATGGATTGATTATTTTAGGTCACATTCCACGGACATGTGCCTTTATATCACAGATCTTGGGAGTCTGTCTGTTGCTTCCAGGGACACTGTATCCTATCACCCTGAATTAGACAAAGGAAAGCACTGACCATTATGGAAAATCATGTCTATTTAGTACATCTATTCAAAAGTTATCTGATCTATTATTGGGATGAGGTCCATTACACTTCTGTGGAGAGATCACAAAACATTTGTTAATAAATATCATATCTTTATGATATAAGAATAATTATATTAATCTAGATTGTGTTCTTATTTGACAGCCCTGCCTTAGAACTTAAAATAAAACATAATTTAATTGCCTTTTTCTACTTCAGAAAAAAATTTACTTTGTTGTTACTCCTGAATCATAGTATAACAAGGCTTTTGAGAATTTTATTCTACTATTCAGGTATTCCACTTAAGTCTATAGTTTTACAAATTTATGTTACCAATAGATGAAAGAAAATGTACTCTGAAGAAGATTCTTTAAACAAAATTTCATCTGGGAAATCATCCATGATCTTAGAGATCAATGAAAAATGTTTGATAAATATATTTGTTGAAGCTTTTATTCCGGGTAAGAGCACAAAAGCAGGGAAGAAGTTATGTCACATTACACCAATGTGGTTTTTTTGACCCTAGAATGATATCCTTAGCAACAGAAGGAGCACCAACATAGTTTATTTTCATTTCCTTAAAATCTGTTTGGTGTTATGAGAAACTCTGAGTAACATTGAAAATTGTCAGGACTTTGATAAATAAGATACAATTAGTATGATTAAAGTCTGCACAATTTGTATTTCATGGTTCATATGAAACTCTCATATCCACTCTTTATTTAGAACCAGAAGGTAAAAAAGACCAAACCTTTATGGAACTTTAGATTAAATGCCACAAAGTAGAAATCAGAGAGATATAACTTCAAGGTAATGTGAAAAAAAAATCTATATACCCTGTACTGGAAATC
Organism: Macroglossus sobrinus; assembly: GCA_004027375.1. Classification (NCBI taxonomy): domain Eukaryota; kingdom Metazoa; phylum Chordata; class Mammalia; order Chiroptera; family Pteropodidae; genus Macroglossus; species Macroglossus sobrinus. Next base: position 801,482 of record PVKZ01000328.1, on the reverse strand, counting down.
CAGGCAAACTAAAAATCAATAATGGCTGATAATAGATAAAATATAACATCCTGTGATTGTATTCCTTTTAGTTCCTCATGTATAAAAACATGGTGAAACCAAGGAGCCTTAAAATGCTAAGATTTTATTTGTTTTGTAATATAAGCATTATTATAATTGTCATTTATACTAGTAATTACAAATTGAGTATTTTAATATATGTTGTATGACTAGATCATGTTAATATATATTTTTTTCAGTTTACTGCTACAATTATTTTATTATTTAGCTAAAGCACAACTGTTTTATGGTGCTAGTTCTCTAAACCATAAGTTTGAGACTTAAGAAGGGTAATCTACTTGAGTTTCTTAAGTAAAAAACTTAAATAAGACTTAAGTCCATTCTTCTTGTTTATATGCCTATAATCAAAGTTCAGAATTTATTTTCTTATTTTTCTCTTTATCTCCTATTCTGTTTTATTCATTTAGACCCTATCACTTCACATAATTATAGAAACATAGTTGTTGGTTATAAACTTCAGCCTTTACTTGTTGTTATATTACCTGACTTCCTTTCTTTAAAATTGAAAAACAGAGTTTCCTGTCCATAAGAACTTCATAATGTTTACTCCCACATTTATTTTTTATTTGTAATTTGACCTTTCCAAGGAATAGAGGAAGGAAACTTGAGTAAAAGATGTTTTATGTTGAAATCACTACAAAGGCCCATTTGAACCCAAATGTCTACTGTGACTAACATTATGCAAAAGAAAAATAAGATCAATTAATCTCTTGTTCTTTCCCTTGTGCTTAATTAAATAATTCATCTCTGGCTCTTGATGTTTATGCCACTGAACAACATGAATGGACTTACAGACCAACCCTTAGCACCCTTAAGCTTAACATTTCAACTGACTGTAGGTATCTTACATCAGACCTTAATTCCTCATGACAAATTTTAAAACAGGCTATAAATGTTGTGTTTTATGGAAATGAATGGGTGATCTTCTCCCCTACAGGTTTATAAGCTTAAAGAGATAAATAATAAGACACAAGCAACAGAATCAGGTAAATGAGAAAAAAAACAGAATCACTTATTTGAAGTAGGAGTAGAAATGGTCTAAAGACAGATCACATTGCATTAGTACCTTCTGACAACAGTTTAAAAATACCTCATTCAGTAAATGCCCCAACATGGGTCAGTGTAGTGTTTAAAGAACCTTAAACAACTTAGAAAAAATAATAAAAGGGGTTTTTTTTTAACATGCAGGTATTGAAAAGAAAAAAATTAAAGGAAATACAATATGATATTAGAAAAAGATACAAAACTCTTCCTGTCAATGGAGAGTAATAAGTAATACTGTACCTCCTTTGCTTGAATATTCCTAGAACAAATAGTCTTCCATCAATAAACAGTAATTAAAGATTGTGATAAAGTGGTTTATCATGTTGCAGTTTGCATAAAAATCATGTTAGTTAGACCTGAGTATTAAACATAGTTCATGGAGCTTGGACCTACAAATGGACTTACCTGGTTGGAATTCAGAGAAAAGAAAAAACAAACTAGAAAAACATCTCTGTGTTTAAAATCTAGGGTTCTTTCCTGCCATATTAAATGTATTTCAAATTATTTTAATTATTTTTGGACATATTTTAATTTTAGCCTTCTAAGGAAAAATATATTTCACTAGACTTAGATGAAATTTTTGTTTCACAAACACATGAAGATAATTGAATTCAATACAGAATGTCTTTGGATTTATCAGATAAACAAATAACAAATAATTTAATCTTTGCAAAATATCTAGTGCTGTAAAGTATAATAAAACTAAAATATTTTTAGTAAAAATTGATCACAGATTTTTTTTTCTAATTATGAGGGATCCCATTATATTATCTTCTCTCATAAATGGACTCTAGAAAATTTAATTAGGATGTTCAGATAATTTAATGTAGTGATTTAAATTAGAGATACATTCTTATACTTAAAGTCAATAACACTTTATGTTTATTAAATTTTAAATAAATGATTAACAAAGTATATATTTTATCATGTTATAAGTGAATTGGACATGCATCATGAATTTATTTCTCCAAAGCAACAATCTACTCATGGATTTGATACCTTCTTATAATTCCTTCCCTACCATGAGGTCAATTATTTCTTCTCAGAGTAAGACCTCTTCTTGGAGAATCTGACCCATGCATAGTCTGGAATTAATAAGACCATGTGCTGTACAACTTTGCATCAACTCTTCCTTCCATAACCAGCCCATTCTCTCTTGATCCAGATGGCTTATGGTCAACAACTGACTGACACTGAGAGCCCAAACAGGTTTTCTAGTAAGTATTTGAATATGAAAATAAAAATTTAAGTTAGTAGGCTGTGATCAATTTACTGTGAGGAGACTCAAGGATGAGGCCTGCCTCTTTTGGGCAGCGATAATGAGCTGATCCACAAAAAAGATTTAAAAAAGAGAATAGGCTTGAAGGAACAGTTTGAGATTAAAGAGAACATGAAGCCTAGCAGAAAAGAGAACAAGTAAGAAGAAAAACTTCGATGATGTTCCTGTTTCAATTAGAGTTGGCTGTGCTTTAGATAATTATGTTCCATTACATTCATTGTAGTATCATTAATATCACTTTTCTAGATCTTTACTAAATGAGATTTTATTCCTTTTAAGCAAACTAAGGCTGCAATACCAAGATAGCATCAAAATAACAGTGCACTGGCTATTATGAGGCTCATTTATACGCTGACTGCCTGTAGTTTAGTGTGAGTTAAGCAATTAACAGAAAACAAAAATCAATTTTTGACTTTGTTTTAACATTTAAAAGGTTTTGTCTGTTTGATTAGAAATATGTAAAGAATTATAAATTGTGTTTAATGAGAAATTTTTATCAAGAAGTTTTTGCAAAATAAAAGAGAAAAATTAAAATATAGATCAATCTATGAGCTAATATTTATACCTATATTAATAATTGATTGTAATTGAGTGGTCCTACCTAGGTGATCAGTGCCACCCACCTTCCATAGACTTACTCTGCCATCAGAGAGTGACTTAAGTGGGGGCCCTCAGAGCCCCTCTTTCTCTTGAAAAGCACCTAGCAACATGCACATCTTTATAACAATTATTTCCTCTCTCCTAATCATTTCCACAAATTTTCTTGATGATGTCAATACACTTGGAAATGATGCTTCCAATTTTGATTTCCTGATCATCTCCTTGCCAGGGATATCATCCCCAACCCTCCTCAGATGCTTACTCTCATGGTCATAAGATAGATTTTGCTAAAGATTGTCTTGACTCTTCTAGCAGCTACAGATTTTTCATTGGTTCTCACTCTTGTTTTGTTCTTAAGTCTTCCAGACATAGATTAGGTTCTATAGTTCATTTTTCTAAAAACTTCTTAATAGGCCTCAACTCCCTTTTCAAACTTTCTCTATACCATTATATTGTCTTTAAAGTCATGACCACCTGATATCAATTTTGCTCTTACTGCTGCAGGCAACCCAACTAAATTTCCTTACTCGATTTCCTGTCTGACTCTGTAATTTATATCACAACTTCTTCCCTCTCAAACATCTGTAATTATTCCCCTCACCTTTTCCTCAGCCCACAAATTAGCTTCAGAAACAATTAGAAGAGAATTGCTAACTGCTTCCCTCAATCTTCATATTACTTTGATTATTCTTAAAACCCAGCTAAGAGCAAATTCTTTAATTAAACTGCACTCCTTTCTTGACTACCTAAATAAATCAGTCTTACAGGCATCTCCTATCCTGAAATTTCCATTTTTCTTTATACAGTAGTAGATTATTCCCATCATCCTAAAAAGATATTACAATATTTTCAATCTCAGATTTAAAAACAAAATGTAGCTTCTAAAAAGTTGCACATGAAATGACCTAAGGGAATCCAGTTAAGACGGCAAAGTAGGTAAACACTGTGCCTGCCTCTTCTCATGACTGCATTAAGATTACAACTAAATTATAAAACAATCGACCTGCAGAACTATCTAATTACTAACTGAACTGAACTCCTATAACTAAAAATATAAAGAAGAGGCCATATTAAGACTGGTAGGAGGGATGGAGATGTGAAATGGGCTGGTCCCACACCCATGTGTGGCGGTTGAACATTGACAGGGATATCATGGCTGCAGAGTTCTCTCTGGCTGAGTGAGGAGTCCCAGCTTCACAACAAGCTCCCTAGTCAGGGTTCCAGTGCCAGAAAGAGGAGTCCCCACAAAATTTGACTGTAAAAATCAGTGGGGATTCTGGCCATCTGGGTGAGATAGAAGGCAGCTGGAAATCCGGATGTCTCCTTAAAGGGCACACACACAGACTCACTCATCCTGCTCTCCAACAGAGGGAGAGCAGCTTGGTCAGTTCTAAAGACATACAGGAAAAGACAGTTTTGTAGCTTCAGGGTGAGGGTTGAAGGGACAGGTTGCCATTATCCCTGAGTAGCCTACAAGAAGGTGCCACCATCATGCTTGTGTTTAGCCCTCTCTCCATATAGCCAAATATGAATCTTCACTGGCATGGTTACCTCTGCTTGTTCTACCCTGGGGACCCCCTCAAAACCTACCCACCAAACTCTTAAATTGCCTGAGACATATTTTTAGCTAGGAAACCAGCACCACTCTGCCTCTCAGCAGGAGATTCTTTCAACAACAGTCAACCAGCCTTTGGAGGCAGGCAACCATTCCTGGCTGAAGCTGCAGTGTTTCTTGAACAATTCTCAGGGGTCTGTGGGTCTGAGGAGGATGGTGGCTAGCCACGGTATAATCTGAAACTTTTGCAAGTGGCCACAGGCTCAGCATTGGTACCAAATCTGAATTTGTACTAACCTGGGAAACAACACTTACTCCACCCTGGAGTTATAAAATAGTCATGTAAATAATAGCTTAAGGAATATAGTAATATCATAATAACTATGTATGGTGTCAGATGGGTACTAGATAGTTTGAGGTGAGCACTTAATAAATTATATCAATGACTAATCATTATGTTCCATACCTGAAACTGTTATTATATAATTTTTCTTTAACTAAAAAAAAAAATTAAAATAAAGAATGTTGAAGTCTAGTCCATTCCCATTTTCAAAGTTATTTAAAAGCTTAATAAAATTTATTATAATTTTATATTTTAACAAATTTTCCATTTTAAGTGCTGAATTGATCCTTGACCAAGCTGGTCATTAGGGGTACTAGTGATTTACCTCCTTCTAATAGATTAGATGTAGTGTAACCTACATGATTTCTTTTTAAAAATTTTTGTTATGAATTGTCTGATGTCTTAAAGAGATAAATTAAAAGGTACCTTTGATATCTATTTCATCGAGAATTACTTTGAAGACATAGAATTTTTTACTGAAAAATATATTTATAAAAGTTATTTATAACTCTGATTTAAGACGATTTTACATATACATAAGGTTTTAAATAAAGTACTTTCCAAATTATCTTTTTAAAATATGTAGTTAATATTAGTTTAAAAGATTTTAGAATATTAAAAATTGTTGTACCACTTTCATACTTAGAGATTTCATTCACTTTATTTCTCAATTCATAAATATTATTAATATTGATAATATTGATATTGATAATAATAACTTTCCTATCTGCATTAAGAGTACTATTAAACTGATATCTGCATCTAACTGGTCCTTCCACTTCTCACTGCATTCAAGCCAATTCTTTCCATAGTCCAAATCCTTTAAAGAATCCAATCCATTAAAGTATATGTTGATTATACTATTTTCCTAATCTGCTACTGACTCCCTAAAATCTATAACTTAACTTTACTCTTAGTCTGTCATTCCAGGTTCTGAAACCTATCTAGGTGAATCCTTCAGAAGGAAACCAGATTTGCTATCACCTAAAAACATAATGGTGTCATATCTTTCACTCCCACCCTTACCATTTCCCTGTTTAAAGTGTTTATCATCTTATCCACATCTATTCTTGAAATAAACTAATTTTCCTACTTTTTATGAAACATCTTTTTCCTACCATAATATGCAGTTTTTCTCTTCTGGATTCTCAAGAACTATATGAAGATCCTGGAGTATGCATTATTATTTTAATTGTTTAAAAAATTTCCTGTTTAACCAAATCTAATTTAAAAAGAATTGAGATATGATAATATGTCTTCTACCTCTTCGTATCTGCATTATAAAGCACATTTAGGACTTCACTAAGGTTAAATATTTATTACTAAATAATTATCTAATTAATTTGTATTTTGATGAATCTACTTTTCAATATCCAGTATTCCATGTGTGATTTAATGTTTAATGTCATTAATGATATCTAAAAATTTTAATTTGCTGAAAAGTATTTAATAATAAAATACAACTCTAAAAATGAGGCTTTTCAGCTTGTGATGATATAAAAATCTTAAACGCTGCAAGATAAAGACAATTATTTGTACCATTTATTACAACTGGGAACAATAAACAGATTTTAATTATAAGAATGATTAATGACTTTAACAATTGTCAAAGTTAGACATGTTTTAACAAAACAAACTAGGTCTAAATGCGCCCCACATGTTTTTACTCTAACACTAAACAAAAAGAATTTTAAAAACACGTTTTATAGATGGTTTCATGCTACAGAATCCCTTGAGCGTCTACTGAGATAGTGAATAATGTTTGGCAAGGATTATAGGATGAGCTCATTATAGTATACAACCTATATTTTGAAGATATTGAATTTCTTGGTTATAGTAAATCAATCTGTCTAGATAAATACCTTTAAAAAGTTAAAATTTATCATCAATCCAATCATTAATCCACAGTTAACTCAATTATATATTTGAAATAATAGAATCAACCATATGCAAAACAGAATTTACTTTCAATTTTCTAAGCAGTAATTTTCAATATCCAAGGTCTTAATTATGGGCTCCTTTCCTGTGACAGTTTTTCGTTTGTGTTCTGACATGGACTTTATTTTGTAATTCTTGATAATTAATTTTGCCAAAACCACTAAATATTTAGGTAGTCTTAAACATACCATCTACTAATTTGAGATTTGTTAAGTAGTTATGTTATAGTAAATTTGGGGCTATATTGCTTCACACCTATGTTTTTCTTTACATTTTATTTTATAAATAAATCTTGAAAATAAAATTCTTTTTCAGAACATGGGAAACCACTTTTCAGTAAATGACTCAAGATTGGACATTTCACAGTAGAGCCAGACAATACAGTGATGCTTATTGACAACTGAATTGATTAAAGTTCTAGATAATTCTTAGGATGATGGATCTGTAGATAAGTTTGATAATACATAAGACAAAGATCAACATAAATGATGTTGAAAGAAGGCATAAATTTTCATTCTAAAGAGAAAAAATAAACACAGCTAATTTCAGCATATATGCTATGCTATCAAATCATCAAAAAATAACTACCAATTTAGGATTACTAAGACTATTTTAAAGTCAAAGAAAAGGAATCTATGCAATTTTGAATGATCTGCTATGACCACATAGCTAGTAGTATATCTACTTGCAGAAATAAGGTCACCTTCTATTGAAAAGGTTATTCAGCTTAAATTCCTCAACCTTTATTAAGTGGAAATCAACCTTAACTTGAAAGTACTCAGCTCATTTAGGGATCTTGTATTTGGAACATATCTCTTTAGTATCCCTAAAATTTATTTGATTAAATTGAGCTTGATACTATGTTACCAGCCTAAATCCTCGAATGTTTTCATAGCTGCTCTAGAAAGTTCTTGTTGAATTCAGTAGAGGTAAACATTGTTGAAGATATATATTACCCAACTAGATCACATGCCCTGTCATCTTCACTACCTCTCTAAATTTTTATATATAGAACTCTATCCTTACCATTTAGTTCTCATGTTTGATTTAACTTTCTTTAGTGATGTCTTTACCAACTTTCTAAGCCATAAGAGACATGTATTCCCATAGCATACTATTTCAGCTGTAAGCCTACTGAAAAAAAAAATATGTATTAGAATAAAGAAAAAAATTTTTCCCAACTGTGCCTTCATGAAATTTTTTGATAAACATTCCACTAGAAAATCTTTCACTCCATAAATTCTTGTCTCTGACCACCTTGATTGATAGAATCATTGTTTCAGTGTCACTGATGCAAGCATATTGTGTCCCCCAAGATAGGCTGGAACAGATAATAAATCAAAAACCTTTGCTCTAGCTTATATAGTTCCACTGAGACCTCTTTATCTCTTAAGAATTCAGGACAGCATTAAATTTGAAGGCATAACCCAAAAATATATAATGTTTGTTTGTTTGTTTGTTTGTTTGTTTGTTTGTTTGTTTGAATGTAAGGTGATCAACAGTCTTAGTTTGCCCAGGACTATCTCATTTTCAGTATTGTCATGTCCTGTGTCCCAGGAAACCTTAGAGTCCTGTATGAGACAGTTGGTCACCTTATTAAGATGAAAAATATTTTGTTTTATTTAAATTTGAAACAACATTTTAAACTCTGATGATTTGACATCTATTAAAGTCAGGATTTTCAGTTTTTCTTGAAAAAGAAGATTTGGAACTTTGCTGGTCACTTTTATGTTTCACTTTGGCTAGCCTATATTCCCCAATTATTCAAGCAAACACTAATCTAGGTATCTGTGAATGTATTTTGTATATTTGATTAGAATTAGCAGTCAGTTAACTTTAATTAAAGAAAGTCATTCTGGATAAACTGGAAGTGTCTGGTCCAATCAATTAAAAGAATTTAAGAGCAGACAGGTTTCCCTGAAGAAAAAATTTTATCTGTGGACAGGAGCATGAGAAATCCTGCCAAAGATTCTCAGCCTGCCCTTTCTAACAAGCTCTCTACAGATTTTGAATTTGTTTAGCCAGGCTCCAACAATCACATGATCATATAAGTCAATTTCTTACAATAAACTCCTTTCTTATTCTTGAGAGAAGAGCAAGAGTAAGAGTGAGATTGTTTGGTTCTGTTTCTATCCTGGCTGATATCACAATATCAGCTGAATATGTCTGCATGATTATGAATCATCTGGAGCTTTACTTCTTTAGATGGGGTGTAAGCTCTGCAATCACCACAATCAGCATCTGGCTGATTACTGGAGGCATTATGACTCACCATGAAAATGACAATATTTTTGTTAATATAATAATATTTCTATTTTATTAAAACAAGTTTGTCTCCCAACTTCATAACTAGATATTGAAATAGTAAGAGTTAGAGATAACAATGTTGAACCTTAAAAATTATTAAGTGCCAGGGTAGTAAAATAATATCATAGATATTACAACATTTTTGGCAAGGTTTTGGAAATAGAAGTTTGAATTACCATTTAGAAAAGTTCTAAAAAAGAGTAAGACAGTTGATATCCTAATGAAAAAATCCAGCAGACTTGCAATCAGAAAGAGAGATAGCCTAATTCTGGAGAATCTAAAATATGTGGTCTTCTTTCCTTGAAAAACTAACAATAGCAGACTGATTTTTTAAAAATGACCAAAAACAGCAAAAAAAAAACAAATAAATAAACAAACAAAAGCACTTAAAAGAGAGGCTTGGTGCTTCCTGGATACCAAATAAAACTAAAAAAAATTCCCATTCACATTCAGGGACAGCCATTTAGGTGTATTTAGTATTCATCTGATTATACCACCAACTCCAGATCTCTCTCTCCTCCACAAAACCAAACCAACCAACCTTCTCTCCTCTTTCTCTGTTGTGTGTGTACACACACACACATGCACACACTCTCTCTCTCTCTCTCTATTTCTCTCTCTCTCTCTCATGAGCCTTTCTAATCTATTTCCTGACAATGTTTCAAATGTCACAATTTTTGTTTCCATTCCTATGATAAAAGCTAATAAATTTCACTTCATAAAACACTTTCACTTCCTGGTTCTTATTTAACAATATGGATTTTATGTCTTGTGTGTATAGGGTGGAAGTTATTTGGGAATTCCTCATGGCTAAATGACAAGAATTTCTTCACATACTGAGTCATGCTTCCTTATGCTAAGTATTTTAAAAAAGTATTATTTGCCAGGTTGAATTCTATCTTCATCTCTCTTCATCTTTATTCTGAATATTTTTTAACTATTCGCATGTCAGCTCTTTGTAAAACCCAAGCGTTATTTATTCCTGTATTAAATATTTAATCAATTGTCTTTCTCTTTTCATATCTCTTACAGGTTGCACTTAATTCTAATCATTTGCAATACAAATTATTCACTTTCTTTTCTCTAGTCCTTATGGTCAACTAAATAATGGATTTTTAACTTCATTTTTTTAATGGTAAAAAATTTAAATGACTTAAGTATGCATCAAAAAGCAAATGATTAAAAAGTTGTGGTATACCTATTTTTAAAATAAAATACTATAAATCTATGAAAGAAAGAAATATGCAATGAAGTAAAAATTTCGAAGACATATTTTTAAATGAAATGATGATAAAAAACATGTATACTAAAATCTTATTTCTGAAAGACATTTCAGATTATGAAATTAAAAGGCATTTATATAATAGAATAAATATTAAATTGTTGACAAAATTTTTTGGGGGGAAAGAGTGGAATTGTAATCAAGGAAAGATGAATAGATGTTTATATTTGTATACCTCTATATTATGTGAAATGTTATAATATTTATAAATTAGAGTATTTTTGAAATTAGATTAATAATAAAATATACTGAAAGAATAAATATGCTTATAGGCAACATTAAATTCTGCTAGAGAATTATAGGTAAATAAATCTAGGAATCCAGTGTTTTCAGCTAAAAATTCAGTTGGTGTTCATCACCCTATCTATCTAAATTCAGAACAAATGGCTGATTCAGGAACTTTTCAAAACCAAGTCAATTGTGTGACATCATGTAGGTATGCTGACAGACTAACTGACTTTTCAAATAGGTGCTTTGTTATAGTACCAAGGAAATTTTTTGCACATTACCACTTAATGATCCATATCATTCAGATCCAGTAAAGACAGTATTTCTGAATATGCAATGAGCTCAACTAATTCCATTTCCACAGGTTACAAAAATAAACTTTCTAAAGCCATGGTAGAAAAAATAGATCCAATGGAATATCAAAGGAGGAGTCAAATTTTCCATACCAGTCTTCAGGTAAAAAGGGTTTATTTCTCTCAGTGCTAGCTATCAGGAACATCCTCTGATGCTCAACTCTCACCTGAAATTTGGTAGTACAGGTAGAAAAGAAGATAAATAATAGGAAAATGAAAAAAAGGAAGAAATCAGACTCAGGAAAGGTAACAATCATAAACCAGAACTAAAGAAGGGAACAAGAAATCTATCCTAATTATAAGCATGTGTGATGTAAAAGAGAGACAATGTAAAAGTTCTGACAGATAGTGTGGTAATTTCAAGCAAAGCAAGAGTACATAAAAGCATTTCCCCAAAAAAACAGTGAAAAGGAAGGCCTGTAATAGAGTTTTTGAAAATTCAGTTTTTGGCAAAAACCAGCTGAGAAAGCTGGTTAGAGAGCAGGACCTTCCTGAGAATGAAAGGCATTATTATCTTACTATAACCAATTTCAAGCTACCAATACTTGAACATTTGGTTAATTTCATAAAATTTAAGTCAGCTCCTGGAAGCCAGTATACCCTGGATCTAGCATATTATTTATGATAGATATTATAAAATTCATACATACCCAAATAATTAAGCAAATGTACTATTGAAGTTGGAATACAATGAAGAAAATGAAGAGGCTATTGCCTATTAACATAGTTGTGTAGACAAAAAGCAATTTCACATGTTACTAAAAAAGGAGTGATCTATAAAGATTTTCTCTGTTAATTCATTTAACATTCTGTGGGAGAATGCAGAGAAACTTGTAGATATTTATTGTTAAGTGCATATATCTGTGAGGGGGCTTTGATTGCTGCAGGAGTGACAAATACAGCCTCTAACACAGGACAAAAAATATGTAGGAAAGTCTCTAGATGCTACTAAAATAATGAATATTTTAATGTTTAGAATGTACTAAATAATAATGGTAGCATATATAAAATTTAAACTAGTCTTTCATGCTTTTAGTATAGTAAACATTTTACCTTCTATACTTAGAGAAGTAACATATTCAAATAATACCTAAGTCAGCATTTGGTTGACACTACACTGAACCAGTCTAATTGCTCTAGCACCTGATAAAATCATGAATATGTTTCTATTGCATTACCTTGTATAGGTCTTTTTGAATATTTGGTAACCAGCCCTGGGTTTCTCTCAGTCTAACTCCCGACCTGAGTAACTCCCGACTTACTCAGTATGAGAACTTTCCTTTTAATTTAACTGAAAAGTAGCATTTCCCACTTCCCTTAGTTCAAGGCCATTTCTCAATGTTGTAATCCTGCTGAAATATAACTTAGTTCTCTCTCTTTTCTTTCTGGTTTATGTCATTAAATTTCCTACTTTAATGTTCTAGCCAATATTTATTTGAACATTTGAGACATCCTATCTTGAAAGTTTCATATATAATTGCTTATATGTCCCTTGTCAATATTCTCTCTGAATAAAACAACTATTATCAAAGAGGAATAAAAATGAGGATAAAAGGAAGTCAGGTTTGAATAATTAAAACCATAGCAAAATCATGATGTCCTTCTCTAAGTTGGAAAGAAAAAAAGTAGAGTCATAAGAAGTTCAGTAAAATAGTTCACTTTATCTTTATCATAGGCTAATGCTGCAACAAAGGTGATAAAATATGTTTAGAGACACTACTGTAAATTATATAAAAATATACTCAGATAAAAATGTGTTAATTTAATGAAAGTTTTGAGTAATTCCTGATACATGTGGAAAATAATTCATTTTGAAATTTATAGATAGAAATGAATTACATAAATTTTAAATAAAACCGAAATACCTACCATTTTGAGATGTTTTGATAGTTATCTTTATTTATAAAGATTCGTTTTAAAGTTTGAATAATTTCAATTATTTTGTATACATGACTCAATCTTTAAATATTGATTTCTATCCAAATATATAAAATACTATATGTATTTCCAAGTTGACTTCAAAATGTGAAAGATGACAATTGCAGAATTATAAAAAAGAAGTGTTTGGAGGTCTTTGATTAGAGGTTTCTACTTTCCTAAAAGAAAAGTATAGATCTCAGATAGTCTCCAAATCACTATTTTGACTAATTGACGCACACACACAAAATTAATACTAAGGAAATTACCTGGATCAAAAGGATATTATTTATAAGAAAAATATATTTATCAAAGCTGGTCATTTTATATTAGTGATTAACCAATAATGTTGTAATTGTACAGTGGAATAATGTTCTTTATGTTGTTACATTATAGATTAACTATCATCCAGTTAACTGGTTTTGAATTATGACACAATGAAAAAAATTTTTTCATTCTGAATATGGGATGTTTTAAAACTATATCCAAACATTCTTTGATATTTCATTCTTCCAGAAGTCAAACTTAATTTCCCTAAATTTGAGTGTAAGCTAGACTTAGTGACTTGATTCAAGTAGAATTTGGCAGAAGTATTAGGATATGTTACTGCTGAGGTTGGCAGGGTCAGATGGCTGAGTAGGTAAATGCTGTGCATGCATCCTTCCACAACTGCATTAAAATCACAACTAAATTATGGAACAGTCAACCTGGAGAACCATCTGAAGACTAGCTGAACAGAAGTCCTATAACTAAAGATATAAAAAGAGGCTACATTGAGACTGGTAGGAGGGGTGGAGATGTGAAATGGGCTGGTCACATATCCACATGTGGTTGTTGAGCCTCAAGAGGAATATTTAAAACATCTTACTGCAAAGGTCTTCCTGGAGAAGCGAAGGGCCCCAGCCTCACAATGGAGCTCTCTGGCCCAGAGTTTTAGTTGTGCAAAGAGTCCCCAGAAATTCTGACTGTGAAAATCAGTGGGAATTCTGACCATTTGGATGAGATGGAAGGCAGATAGAAATGCAGATGTCCCCTTAGAGGGCCCATGCACAGATTCACTCACTCGCAGGCACTCGCTCTAGGATATAGCAGAGAAACAACAGCTTGGGATGTGCCAGAGATGTACAGGGATAGACAGTTGTGTAGCTTCAGGGTGAAAGTAAGAGGGACAGATACCATTGTTCCTTTATTGAGACCTCCTCCTGTTAAGCCTACAAAAGGGTGTCAACTTGTTTGTGTTGAGTCACTATCCCCACATGGCCAAATCTGATTCTCCATTGGCCAGGCGATATCCTGAGACTCCCTGATACCCTGCCCCATCCAGCTTGCAAACTGCAGAGGCAATTTTGTTGCCTGGCAAACAGCTCCATCCAATGCTCTCGTCAGGGGACTCCTTCTGCAACAATCAACAAGTCTCTGCTTGGGCACCTTGGGAGACACTTTTGGAGTAGGCAGCCAGGCCCAGCTAAGCTGCAGTATTTCTTGAACAAATCTCAGGGGTCTGTGGTCCTAAGGTGGGCAGCAGCTGGCCTTGTGATCTGAGACTTCTGCAAGTGGCCATAGGCTCAGCACTGGCGACAGATCTACATCCACACTAACCTGGGAAATAGCCTAATCCACCCTGGTGACTCTCTTGGATCCAACCTTATCTAACTCACCTATTGCCTGAGGTTCTTTCAGATGCTGAGCCTTATAAGCAGTTGGCAGGCAGTCTCAGGCTTTGGGGTGCCCTAGGCCTGGCCCGGCCTGGTACTGGTGGTAGCTGGTCTGGTTAACTGCATGACTTCTCCCATGTGCCTCTAGGTCTAACACAGAGCGTGACCAACCACAGATAGCTCTGTAGTTCTCGGCTGGCCACAAGCAGCATCTGACCTTTGCCTGCACAGGAGACCCTCACAAAGGTCCCCACAACTAACACACCAAGAGGCTGTGTCAGACCACAATAGAGTACCACCTGATTAGCCCCACAAATGAGATCAAAGGGTGATCTCACCAGGCACACAAGTGCAGTGGGACAAATGCCACTTAGACGTTCAGCCACACACAAAATTGTATACCCTGTGAAAGTGGCCAATACTCACAAACAGTCATCTGAAAGAACTCCACTCACTGACATGTTAGCATCAAGGCTCAACTACAACAGGAGGGCACACACAATGCACAGGAAACACTCCTAGAGCACCCAGCACAGGTGATCAGGGAGAATGCACCACTGGGCCACACAAGGCACCTATTGTATAAGGCCACCCAGCTAAGACTGAAAGACATAGCAAATCTACCTAATACATAGAAACAGAGAGATAGCTAAAATGAGTAAACAAAAAATATGTTCTAAATAAAAGAACAACAACAAAAGTATTAAATGAAATGGAGGCAAGCAACCTGTGAGATACAGAGCTTAAAAACCTGGTTATAAGGGTGCTCAGTGGAGTTAAAGAAAGAATAAATGATCTCAGTGAGAATTTCAACAAAGAAATAGTAAGCATAAAAAAGGACATAAAAACCATAAAAAAGAACCAAACAGAAATGAAGACTACAATAACTAAAATAAAGATTACACTAGGAGAAATCAAAGTAGATTAGATGGAGCAAAGGATCAAATCAGAGATTTGGATGAAAGGTAGCAGAAAATACCCAATCGGATCAGAAAAAAAATTATATATATATATATATATATATATATATATATATAT
>PVKZ01000328.1:677809-785783 GCA_004027375.1 Macroglossus sobrinus | reverse complement strand
CAAGACACATCAAAATTAAAATGCTAACAGTTAAAGACAAAGAAAGAATCCTAAAAGCAGCAAGAGAAAAGGCAGCTAGTTACTTACAAGAAAATTCTCATAAGACTGTCAGCTGATTTCTCCACAGAAACTTTGCAGGCTGGAGAAGATTGGCTCAAAATATTCAAAGTGATGAAAAGTAAAAACTTACAACCAAGATGACTCAGCAAAGCTTTCATATAGAATCAAAAGGTAATTTATCACCACCAAGCTAGTATTACAAGAAATATTAAAGAAACTTCTTTAAGAAGAAAAAGAGGTGGGGAACAGATATGAATAAAAATAAAATGACACTAACTATGTACCTACCAATAATCATTTTAAATGTAAAGTGATTAAATGCTCTAATCACAAAACATAGGGTAGATAAATGGACAAGAAAACGAGACCCATACATATGTTATCTACAAGAGACTCAATTCAGATAGGCCAAAAATAAAGGAATGGAAAAAGATATTTCATGCAAATGGAAATAAAAAATAAAGAAAAGCTGGGTAGCAATATTTATATCAGACAAAATAGACTTTAAAGCAAAAGTTATAATAAGAGACAAAGAAGGACATTATATACTGATAAAGGAATTAATCCAACAAGAGAATATAAGTCTAGTAAACATTTATGTACCCAACATAGGAGCACCTAAATATTTAAAGCAAATATTGACCAACATAAAGGAAGAGATCAACAATAATACAGTCACAGCATAGGACTTTAACACCCCATTGACACCAATGAACAGTTCTTCCAGAAAGAAAGTCAATAAGAAAACAACAGCCTTAAATGACATATCAGACCAATTGAATTTAACTGATATTTTTAGAATGTTCCACTTGTGAATAAACATTCTTCTCAAGTTCACATGGAACATTTTCCAGGCTAGACCACATTAGGCCACAAAACAAGCTTCAGTAAATTTAAGTTTGAAATCATATCAAGCATCTTCTATGACCACAATGGTGTGAAACTAGAAATTAGTTACAAAATAAAACTGAAAAATACACAGAAACATGGAATCTAAATAACATGCTACTAAACAATGAATGAGTTAACAGCAAGATCAAGGAAGAAGTCAAAAGTTACCTTGAGACGAATGAAAATGCAAACATAGGGACCCCAAATCTATGGGAAACAGTAAAAACAGTCCTAAGAAGAAAATTCATAGCAATGCAGGCATACTTCAAAACTAGGAAAAATCTCAAACAATTTATTCCTACATCTAAAGGAACAAGAAAAAAAAAAAACAGCAAACAAAGCCCAAAGTGAGTAGAAGAAAGAAAGTAATAAAGATCAGAGCAGAAATAAACAAAATAGAGTCTAAAAACCAATTAAAAAGATCAATAAAACCAAGAGTCATTTCTTTAAAAAGATAAACAAAGTTGATATACATTTAAACAGACTCATCAAGAAAGGAGGACCCAAATAAATAAAACAAAATAAATGAAAGGGGAGAAATGCAACTCATTCCACTAAAATACAAAGAATTATAAGAAAATAATATGAGCAATTGTATGTCAAAAAAATGGACAATCTGGAATAAATGAATACATTTCTAGAAACATACAACCTCCCAAGACTGAGTCAAGATGAAACAAAAAATTTGAACTGACTGATTACTACTAATGAATTTGAATTAGTGATGTAAAATCTGCCAAAAAACAAAAAGCCCTGGACAGAATGGTTTCATAGGTAAATTTTAACAAACATTTAAAGAATTAACACATATCTTCTCAAACTATTCCAAAATATTTTAGAAGAGAGTCGATTCCCAAGCACATTTTATGAGGCCACCATTACCCTGATTCCCAAACCAGATAAAGACATTACAAACAAAGAAAATTATAGACTGATATCCCTGATGAACATACATGCAAAAATCCTCAACAAAATATTAGGGAACCGAATTCAGAAAGACATTGAAAAGATCATAAACATGATTAAGTGGGATTTATTTCTGGGATGCAAGATTGGTTTAATAACCACAAATCACTTAATGAGAACATTAAAAAATTGAAGGATAAAATCATATGATCATATCAACAGATTGCATTCAACTAAAATGCAAAGAAACTAAAAAATCTATGCATAGCAAAAACAAAATCAAACCAAACAAATGAATAAACAAAAAGTCTAGAGATTGACAAGAAACTCAGTTAATAGCACAAGACAATATATCTGTATAGAGAAAAACATAGAACACGGTAAAATTTCAAGATTAACATATATTATAAAAGTTTATATTTCAACTAGGGCTCAGAATTGTTTATCTTTACATCCAGTATTTAATAATACAATAACATAAGTGGGCAATGAAATGATTGGGCACTTAACAGAAAAAGAGATTCTAGGGTCTAATACATAGATAAAGAAAAAGAAATTCTACTAATAATTAAATGCAAATTAGAGTTCATCTGTCATATTGGTAAATAAACGAAAAGTTTTGATAGGTGATAGCAAGACCATAAAAAAATAGATTTATTCTTTTGTTCTGCCATGAGAATATACAGTGGTGCAATCTTTCTACATGAAATTTTAAAAATATGCATTAAATTTTATAAAATATGTATATTTGTACAGCAGTACCACAACTGGTGATTTGCCCAATGACCATATTCCCAAAATATATATAGTATTATTTGTAATAGCTAAATATTATGAAAAAATCAACCAAAATATTCAACAACAGGATAGTGATTAAATACAACTTATTGCATTCTATGATTATTTGCATTCTTTGATTAACTATTTTGCTATTTAAAAGAAGGTACAAGATTTATATTACTGAGATGAAAGTTTTTGATTTAGAAAAAATAATGTAGTGTGAATAGTTAACTTTCCTGTTTCCTTTCTGAGCACATAATACATTCCAAGTGCTTTATTTACATCTTTCACATAAATAATCACCTTCTATCATCTAATTCAGTCTGTTATCCTTGGCCTTTAATTGTCTGTTCTGCAATTTTTCATCATGGGTTTAGTTCAAAATAATAATTTGTTAATAGGGCTCATTTCTATTTTTTTTTGTTTTAAATCACTAATCCACAGCTTCATAAATATTGTGCATGAAGTACCCTATGAACAAAGTTATGCACCACTGTATACATATTTAACCCTCTTGTCTACTTTTTTGTTTGTTTGATAAAGTCTATGGTAAATAACCCGATAATTAATTCAAATGACTAATAAAAAGGGTATGTGTCTCTCTTCTAATCCTCCAAAGATGTTCTATCAATACTGATAAATAACAATGCTGTACTTTCATTTCCACTGCCTTGATTTTCTAAATAAATCATATCATCTGCAAATAATGAGAATTTCACTTCTTTTGCACTAATTTTGAAAAAAATATGCATATAATAAAAATGTTACAAAATAATATGAACAAAATTTTCCAAATGTACCACATATATTTAATTCAAAAGTGAAGATCTATCTAAATTTTGTTTTATACTCATATGATTTAATTAAATTGTTTTTTTAGATAAGTATGTTATTTTAAGATAATAGGATATATATGAAAAAAATAAATATCCAAGTACCCTCACTTCCAAAAAACAAAGCCAAAAAAAAAAAGACAAAAAAAAAAAGACCACTAAATTAGTTTGGAGAAAAGGCAATTCCCTTTATTATTATTTTTTTAGTTTTAATTTTTTAAATTCTCTTTAATATAGAGAAAATTGCCTTGGCAGCTTTAAATTAAAAAAAAAATGTAATCTTCATTTTTTCCCCAAATTTATCATGTCATTATCCAGTCAATTCATAAAAATAATGATACGTAAACATTGCCAAATGAATTCACTAAAGCCTGGATGGACCCATTGGTAACAAAGTCACTTGTTCATGTTCAGAATTATGAAGACTGGTTCTTACTATAGAAAACTTTCCTAAGCAGTTTCTAGGCAAAAAAAAAAAAAAAAAAAAAAAGGAAGAGTCTCAGATCATGTTTAATACCCAGGTAAATTAGCATTCATCTCATATTTGAGAATAACATGAAAAGACAATGACATTTGGACAGAAGTGTCTTTTGTCTATTATTATTTCACCTAAGCAATAACCCTGTCAGACAAACTATTATCCTCATTTTTTAAGTGAGGAAAGTAGAGTCAAATAATATACTCAAGCCAGTTTCTGCAGCTGTCTTTCAAAAACCTTAACAACATAATCCAATTACTAACTGGTTCTTTATGTTCCTTGTGATGGCCAGTTCTGTGCTGACAGAGAGTTGTACAGATATAAAAATTAAAAAAAAAACATTTTAATGCTACAATATTTGAACTCTGATATTTAAATAATTTGGAGAATTATAAATGGCAACATTTAAAGGCCACTTTTGTATTCTATTTGTTTAAAATTGTTCCATTTGATCCACTATTTCCACTTCTGAAAACTTATGAAAGTAACCAAGACACACAAATAAAAAGCTGAGTTATTCATTAGAGATATATTTGAAAATTCCTAAATATATAATAATATATGATAATAAAAAAATTGTTAAGTAAGAAATAGAATATTATGTAACTATTTTAAAAGAATTAAAATATATTTGTTTTCATGTAGAAATATTATTTTGTGATGTTAAGGTAGGATACAAGAAGAAAGATACAAAGAAGTAGGATACAAAGTTTTATATAAGATCACAACTATAAAATAGTTTTAAAAGACTAAAAGAAATATTAAAAGTGACTTTTTTCTTTTTATCTTTTTGTAATTGCTAAACTTTCTGTAATGGAAATTTGTTATATTTAAAGCTGGAATATTTTCTTTATTTTGCATGTTTTATAAGATGCTTAAAAATTATCAAGGTAATAAAATCTAACTACATTGCCACTCACAGATATAAACTCTCTCTGGATTATTTCTTTCTGATCCTAAGCAATATTATTTTTCCCAATAACTTTAAAATAAATCAGAAGTAATTTATATAAAGTTTACTCTAATTTCCTAATGGAGAAATTTGTCTCAGCACAGATTTTCTCATAGTATAGCAGGCTCATTAATCAAAGAGTTTTTTTAAAAAAAAGAGTCCAAGGAAATGCTCTTAGATTAAAACATGAGCAAATGTTCTAGTAAAAATCCATGCCAACAAAAGAATGCTTAAGATATAGAAAACCTGTGACGATTGTGACTGGCTTTGTGAATTACCACATCAGTATATTTTGTGATCTATAATAAAAACTGACACACACACATATGCTTGTGCACACACACACACACATACACACACTTTATATTCTATTTGTTTTATTGTCTATCAAATTCTGGAACTTTTTTTTCTTCCTTTTTTAAAGAAAGACAATATTGTTATTTTTATTTTTAATTTTAAACTTATTATTCCTTGGTGTTTGAAACAAGACTGGCATATGATGAGTGAACTTAAAATACCAGTTTGATCAGAAATCTATAAATTTTCAAATTTAGAAATCCTGATTAAACCATATAGGTCCCTGGAAATGGCTGCTGATATATATGGTGTCAATAAGATAGCTGTGGATTTAGAGATATAGGTAGATCAAGAAATTAGCATAGATTTCCCACTGAAACTATTTTCAGTGGTATTTTAGATTTGAAGTCAACAAATACCACATTTAAAAAAAAATTGACTTTCAAGATGGGAAATACTGGCAAATGGAATTCAAACCTCTTCATTTTTTTTAATGTGCAGAAAATATTAGTAAATTTTAGTAAGCTGTACTTCACATATAATAAAATATACCCATTTTAGGTGCAGGAGTTGAAGAGTTTGTCAAATCTATACTCCTGGCAATACTTTCTACAATCACGATATATGACGTTTTTACCACGCTGAAGTTTTCCTTTCAATCCCTCACATGCTCAGTCCTAGGCATGCAATGAATTGCTTTCTGTGCTGTACATTAGATTCGCTATTTCTAGAGTTTAATATAATTTCTATTGTGTCACTGAATCATACAGTACATATTCTTTTATATCTAACTTTTTTTCTCTCAACCTAATGTTCAATCCTTTCATTTCTGATTGGTATTTCTTTGTATGGATGTACCAGATTTCATTTATCCATTTATCTGTTGCTGGACTTTTGAGTTCTTTCCAGCTTTTGGCCTTTATATATAAAGCTGCTATGAACAGAAGTCTTTCTATGAACATATGTATTCATTTATCTTGGGAAAATTATAATCTCTTGGATAATAAGGAGTGTGTTTAACTAGTAGAAACTGCTGAATAAATCTGTAAGGTGGTTGTACCATTTTACATTGCCACCAGCAATGTAATGGAGTCCAATTATTATACATCCCAATCAACACATTTTAGCCATTCTAGTGACTATATTGTGGTATCTCACTGTAGTTACATTTCATTTCCACTGAAGACTGATAATGTTGAGCAATTTTCCATATGATTATTTGTACATCTTCTATGAAGTGTCTATTTGAATCTTTTGCCCACTTTTATGTTGTTTTGTTCTTTTATCAGTGAGTTTTAAGAGTTTTTTATATATTCTGTATATAAGTGTTTTCTCAGATATTAATGTTGCAAATATTTTCTCCCAATCAGTTGCTTGCCTTTTCATTTAATGATATTTTTTTGTTTGCACTAAGCACCTGAAAATAATTTTTATTATGTTTTCTAGTAGTATTCTATGGAGTTAATATTCATCATCAGTATCTTTTTCTGAAAAGTAAAGGAAATCAAGTGTTGAGAAACATTAAGCCATTTATATATTATTTCATTAAGATGTCATGGGAGTTAATCCTCCAGTTAAAAATGTCAGAATATTTTGGCAGCTAAGTGAAAGATTCGAGTATCAAATTCTTGAGCATATCTCTAGCCTAAACAGTAACTATTTCAAATAAGAGAATATATCTCACTGGAGAATATTCACCTTAAGGCAAAATCATAGTACTGGATTTCAAAGTTATGTGAAATAATGTCTTATCATGCATGTTTATGTGGTTAGCCTCATTTTTTCTTTTTAGTTTTTTTTTATAAGTCATGTATATATAATTTACATGGCTCTAAAATTATATTAGAAATATTCTCAAAGTCTTGCTCTCATTTCTATTGTCATATATCATTGTTTAGTTTTCCCTTCTTGTGTGTTTTTGCACATTTGTACATGTATGTGTCTGTGCACATGCATCTGTACAAAATAAATACATATGTGCATAATCTTATTTTTCTTTTTATAACAGAAAGATAGGATTCTATTTTTTCTGTTCTTAATGAAGCTTATGATTTTTTCTAATAAGTGTCATTTCAATGAATAAAATTTAAAAGTTTTTTTAGAACAAAAATAATACAGCATTTGGACAACTTCTGTAATTCAATGATCTTATAAATTTTTTATGCTAACACAGTTTTGATAACAATGATATGCAGATTCACTTTATCCCAAAATAACTGATTCTAAAAAGACAGCAAATACTTCACAAGAGTCATGGGGATGGGGAGTATGGCATAGGGAATGCAGTTGGTATTAATATGTTGGCTAGATGAAGGACCAGGGAAGGAGGAAGCGATTGGGGAGATCATTTTATGAACTATGTAGCTGTCTAACCAATGTACTATATACTTGAAACTAATTAAATAAATTAATTTTTAAAAAAGAGGACACAAGTAATTATAAAGGTAAAATAATATTATTATCTAAAATTTTTCATTTTTAAATGCCATCTGCCATTCTGAATATTTTATGTGTATTATTTCTTTAAACCCTTACATTACCCTGTGAAATAAATGCTATGATTAAACCCATTTTAGTTAAGTTAACTGGGTCAGTGAGAGATTTAATACTTGCACAGGGTCATAGAGTAGAGTAGAACCTGAAGTATTAACCTATAATTATACTGCTTCATTATCAATACTAAAAAAAAAATACTTGTTTTTAAACATATGTGATAGTATATTATATATATGTAGTAATAGATTGATAGCAACAACCAAAGTTAAGATTCAGAATTAAAGTAACATCTTGTAAGTTTAACTAGTTTACTTTCCACCATTTTAAAATCATACTAATAGATGTTTATTAAGACAATAGAAATAGCAATTAAATTGTGCATAAATATTATACATTTATTTTTATAGAAGATACATATTCTTTTCATTGTAGATGGATATACATATTCACCTAACCTTTTATACACTCTTTGTAGCAAGTACCAAATAGAAATAGATTTAAGAAAACTACATGATCAAAGTTTAAAGAAATAAAATTCTTAAATAATATACACAATAAAAGATAGGATCCAGTTGTATGCTGTTGCAAAAGAAGTGAGCAAACAAGAATAGTTGTTTCACTCCACTTCATTATTATTATTAACCCTGTGAAATGAAATTAAATACTCTACCTTAGTATTTATTTTCTTGCTAGAATTGCACCAGATGGAAGAATTTTTTATAATTAAAAACAGTAATTAGTATTTACTTCTGTTAAGATATATTATCACCAATATAATTCTACTTTCTTTTGTAATTCAACAAACATAATTTTTTAAATTTTTGTTATGTCATATAACCCTCTTTATATTGTTATTATATCATATGTAACTCCTTCAAAATAGTCCAATAAAATATTCTACACATGTCTTTTTTCAAGCCAAGCCACTTATTAGTAATCTATCAACAATGAATACTAAAAGGAATAACCTAAAATGTAGTCACATAGCCAAATCAATCTGCCAAGCAAGAAACCAAGGATGTAGTAAATTGAAAAAGGCTGCTATTAGATTCTCAAATAAATATTTATGGTAAAGTTTGAGGCAAGAAGTTTCCAGAGGCTCAAAAGGAATGCTATAAGGAGACACTAACCTTAACTTCATTTAATCGAGTCCAAAGAAATATGGGGAATTGAGTGTCACTGCATCAAATGAAAGATACAGAAAGTAGAAGTGAGGTATAAATAGGAGAACCTAATGAAGGAAAAAAAATACAAATCACAGCTTTTTTAAACTTCACATACAAAGAAACAACAACCTTCACAAGTTCAACAGTGTTGAAAGACCTGCTGGGCATGCGACATCATTCACATAACCCCTAGGTACAAGGACAGCATCAGGCAAAGGATTCATATGTGTGTTTGTAATTATGGAAGGCTACAGATAAATTTATCAAAATCTTTAACCTGAAAATGTCTCACTAGTATATTCTAACAGGACTATACTTCTTTTAACATTTAGCAGACATAAATGAATCCATATAGTGCTCAGGTATTCAGACTTCACGGTATAAATTAATTGACTACATTTTTGTTTGTGTCTTGTCTTCTTTTCCTTTACCTACTCTGTTACTTAGCATAATTTGTTATAACTTGTATTATTTTCTTATTAAAATTCATAGGGGCTCATTTAAAATGAGATGCAATAAATAAAGCAAACGTTAAAACCACCCATGTTACCATCCAAAGGTAATCATTAGTTAACAACCTTTTATAAGGTACATACATACATGTAAGTTGCTACTGTATATATGTACATATGCATGCATGTGTATATATATATATATATATATATATATATGCAAGTATGCATGTATGAATACACAGTCTTATTTCTTATAAGATCATTTTAAACACATTTTAATCATTTAAAAATAAACACCATAATATACACATATTTCCATGATAATAAATACAAATCAAAAGCTTTACTCTTAGTTATAGTAAGGAACAGAGTACTAATTATATGATTGTTAAACATAGTCTAAGCACAATTGCATGGAATTAGAATTGTTAGATCAAGAGACATTTTGATGACTTTCAGCTCACTCTGCCATTTTCGTTTTTATTCAATTATTTATTTTTGCTCCTTGAAATACTTTGCTCTTCATGTGATCTCACTAGTAGTGTAGTAGTATAATCTTTTCTATTCATCCTTGGTAACCTCTTAACAATTTGCCAATATAATACAAATAAAATATGTAGCTTTAACTTGTATTTTTATTATATTTTCAAGTATTTATTGACATCATTGTTCTTTTGAAAAATTTTAGTGTCTTTTGCTCACTTTTAACTTTATGTCAGCTTTTGTTTTGTTTTTGTCAACATAATCATAGACACAGACATTTATTGTTTAAAATAAATTAAGCAAACTTTTTCTTGTTTAGATTTTATACTGTTTGTGATATCATTTCTTTTTATCACAGACAACCAATATTAATTCTATATTGGTAAAACAATCAATATTTTCTTTAATGTTTTCTACTTGTGCAGTTATTCTTAGAAAGGCATTGAAAGATATACATATCTTATTTTTTATATTATAAAATAATAATAAAATGTTTACTCATCAATTTACCTAATTTGCTTAATCATAACATACTCTCCTCAATCATTTGGCTTTTTTAAGTTCAACTAAGTATTTACATGAACAATATTGCCATATTTTCAGTTGCTTACTTACCTCTAATATATACAATTTTTCTGAATATTAAACATCATATTATTATAGCTCTTATTTATTGAACACTTACAAAATTGCTCTAAACTCAGTTCAATTCAACATAAACTATAAAGTATGTGGTAAAATTCCATTTCACAGAAAAAGAAGCATAGAATCATTTAAAATAATTTAAATAGTTGAATAAGGTTTTGATACCAGGTCTGTTTAATTTTATTTTGTAACCACTATGAAATATTGTTTTATAAGCTATTTTAGACATTTATGAAAAAAATCTGTAAATGCATGAATGTTTTAGATATTTTTGAAATAATTGTAACGATATGGGATATAATTTATTGAGTTAGGTCATTATATTTTTCTAGTCTAACATTAATCCCACCAAAGCAAGGAATTACCTTGAATGTCATTATCCTAAAGTTCCAGGCTAATTGTTAACACTAATCAAATTGATCTGCTAATAAAATATTGAATTAGAAAGAATTTGTCCCCATTGTATGATCATTTATCACATACACAATTATTAACAAAAATATTGGAGGGCAGATTTTGCATATAGCTTATTATTTTATAGTGCATAGAGTTTGCAACAAATCAGATTTGTTAATCAGTGAGATAGCAATATTAACGGCTTCACTGATTTTCCTATAACACACAATTGTGGGAAAAACAAAATCAGTTTTGACCTATTTTTGATGCATAGGCAATTTTAAATGAATAAATTAAAGAAACAGTGTTAAATACTGGAAGATTACTTACTTGTTGGAGAATGTAGATCAAATTTCTTTCTCTTTTGTATCTGCAAAGCACCATTTCAGTTCCTTTTAATGTTAGCATTATATAAACTATTTACATGGTAGGCATACATAATAATGTGAGGCAAATGAATTTAGCTCCACGGAAATTTGCAGTGAGTGAAAAGGGGTTTTATTATTCATTTTGGCAATCATGCAGATTAATATCAGAGTGCCCAATTTTAAGCTTATAAGTGAGAAAAGCTAAGTAAACAATTTTATTTCTAATGTTTTTCTAGTGATGGAGATTCGATGCTTTATATAATTGAACTACCATTTGGAAAATCAGAGAGATAGTTGTTTTGAAATAATATTATAGTGGATGAAGAAAAAAGAGAACCAAATACTTGATAATGACTATATGAATACTCTTAAGTAGAAATTTGAGTAAGAATAATCCAAGAAAAACCTATGACAATAGCCTGTATAACACAGGAAGGGATACCAATTTATAATCTACTTGTTATAGAATAGTCATTTGCTTCTTAACTAATAAATAAGGCATATAATAAAGGCATTTTAAGTATGCAATCTTAAATAATTGATATTATTTTTCTAATTATTTTACTAATAAATACTGAAGTTCAAAGCCAAGCAGCCATTAAGTGGCAAACTCTTAGCTTGTATCCATATTTAATTTAAATGCTGTTTTACTTGGCCATAAGAACATATACAGAAGATTCCATAAAAAATAGAACTATGAATATTTGCTAGTTATGTGCAAACATTAAATGACATTACAATAAATATACATTAAAATAAGATATATTAAAATATCTTCAAATATGTTAAAATAAAAAACAAGAAATTATATTTTTAAAAAGCATCGAATAATATGGCAACCTCCTAAATTGATAGTCCTTTAAATATTTCATGCAACTATTATTTACTGCTCTCTACTAATATAGTAGCACTTTCCTCTAGAGTATTTTATCCTTTAGATGCAAACAAACAAACATAAAAACGATGCTTTTCTAACCTAAATATTTGGTAAATAAAGACAAAACATACCAAGAGCTAGGATTAAGTAGTCATGATTTAACTGGAATTTTGTAAATTTCTTAAAAACAAATAAGCATTAAAAAAAAAGGAATATCCAGAGATAAAGTATCAACTTTTAAATTTTTGTTGTTGATTTTATGTTATTTTAGATTCTATTGCTAGATTCCTATCTTATGAAGGTCAAAGTCAGGAAGAAATATATACATATATGTCAGGATATATATATATTTGTGCATAAATCTCATAGAAACTTAACAGTATATAAATAGTAGTCAAAATGCAACTTTATTTTTGTCTCCCATTTTTCTTTCAAAATTTATTTAATTCATAAATCTTTGTTAGTACCGCTGGATAAAATATGAGTAAGTTTCATGACTTTTCCATTAATTTTTTAGTAATCAAGTAAACAATATTCACTTCTAGTAAAAACAAAGGTCAAATTAGAAATTGAATACAGTCTAAGATGTCACTTAATACATAAATCTTCATTATAAATAAAGTCTCCTTTTCCACCTTTCTAACAGTTAGGTATTCTCTGAGGTTTGAAAGAAATACTTGGCCTTTTGGTTTTACTGCTCTGCCTACCTTCAAGTATGAGAGAGAGGAAGATAACGAGAACAAGACAGTTTTCGCTTGAACTACTCACTGTTCCTATTGTAAATTAGTGCTAGGCCTGGCAAATATTTAGAATCATCTCTTTTTCTAGAGGATACTTTAAAGGTTCTTCTGAGATTCCCCTGGCATTCTCCTACTTGTATGTAGTTTCCTCAACTTCAATAGATGAATCTCTATTTCAAAAGGTAGTTTGCAAATCCCTCAGAAGCCCCTAAGAAGCCCTTGTATCCCCTGATTTATTGCTGCTTAGGTCTCTTTGACCTTGTGTGCCAGTGGCCCTGTTGGCCAGGACCCAATGAGACTCAACACTGGCTTTCTAGTGCTCAACTCACTTCTGGTTTAAAGGAAATACACATCCTTTGCTCCGGTTCTGTCTGATTCCAACCTTATAGCAACTGTCCTGGCCAAAATCCATAGAATTGATTCTTTTTCTTCTAAAGATTTCCTGAGTCAAGATATTCCCCCAAATTATAGTGTTCACACACTAAGTTTTTAAGTGATCCAGTTAAAGCACTACTGCCCACTAGACTTCATGTGACGAAGTTGGCAACTACCTCTTCGGGTAGAGGAGAAAATGTAGCTCATAGAAAAACTTTTTCAGGAAATGCATTATCATGTACATGCTCTGATCCAGGTTACACATACTTGATTTCACTAGATTGTCTAGAATTAAAGGACCCAGTTCTCGAACATTCACTTCCGAGTCCCATATTTTGATCTCGCATTTCACTCTGGTATGAGAACCTATTTATTCTGGTTCCAGGTGTAAATTCCATTTATAACACTGGTTTGCTCAAAAGGCTCACAAAAGACATAGTGTCTTCTTTTTTTTTTTTGCAAAGCAACCCTTGGTTGACCTCACAGATTGCAAGAACTTTGTCAACGTACAATCCCTTATTTTTTAAATTTTTTACACTTATAGCACCTGGTCTTCCTAGGTGGTCTTTCATTCAAGTACTAACCAGGTCTGACTCTGCTTAGCTTCTGAGATCAGATGAGATTGGGCTTGTTCATAGTGGCATGGCCGTAGATAAGAAAAGCTGTCTTAAGGAATGAGGAAAATACAAATACTTTTTAAAACATGAACTTAAAGCAAATTAAATGATGATTTGGCTGTGGATATCCACAGGGAAAGTACATTAATAAAATCCATATTGAGTTTGTATATAAGATATTTGTAGTGAAAATTATGATGTAAAGAGATTGTGTAAAATCTGCATCAGTACATTCTAATAGGCCTATTTCAGCAGAAAACAGCTTAAAATGCAAATAGACAAAATATTAACTCGCAAGTTCTAAGCTACTTTAAGAGTAAACACAAAGATGAAAAGCACATGGGTATATTTTCTTGAAATGCTACTCAGGCTATGCATGGCAGCGGGTCTAGGTGGACATTTAGAAACATCAGTTGAGAGTATTTGGGTCTGCTGGATTTTATAATAATGAGTGAATGATTGACTAAGCAGAACTGAAATAAAAATTAACCTTTCCATTCTCTTTGACTTTTCTTCCCCTGCCAGGAGGGCAAAAATGATTGCCATTTAACGACTAC
Organism: Macroglossus sobrinus; assembly: GCA_004027375.1. Taxonomy (NCBI): domain Eukaryota; kingdom Metazoa; phylum Chordata; class Mammalia; order Chiroptera; family Pteropodidae; genus Macroglossus; species Macroglossus sobrinus. Next base: position 771,411 of record PVKZ01000328.1, on the reverse strand, counting down.
ACGGTTTTTATTATAGCAGCTATTTTTGTTCTTTCCTACTTCATAACAATCTCAGACACATTGTAAATAATGCTGATTTATAGCTCCTCTCTCTCTCTATATCTCTCTCTTTCTCTCATAAACAAAACATCTCTTTCTGCTAACTCTGCTTTATTTATGTCTTTAATGAATGTCTACCAATTACAATTTCTAGATAAATTTGTGTCTAGTACGCCTGTTGGTAGGCTGACTCTGAAGCTACACCTGGGCAAGACAGATTATCAAGATGGTGTCCAATGATTGACCAGACAGTGAACAGGTGGTTATGAAGTAAACAGATTCAATCAATGTTACCAGGGCTGAGGAAAATGTTGCCAGGAGGTATATTAGCAATTTTTCTAGTAATGATGATAGTGAACGTTTTAATATGTATCTTACCTGTATTTGTCATACAATCATACATCTAACAAAGTTTACAGCTCTTAGCTATATGCATTTTTTAAATCTTCATTGGTCCAGTACAGTGCTTTCATTTATTCAAATGAAACCACCAATTTTCCAGGCCCTTCTCCAAGCTCTGAAAATATTGAACTATGTGAGATAGTGCCTATTCTCATAGAGCTTTTTATTTATTGAATAAAAATGATCAAGATGAAAATTAATATTTGTTGAAATTTTATAAATACACTATAAATTTACTATGCACCATATATTTTGGAGTATCTTTTAAGTACTAGGTATATGTACTTAGAAAAGCATGATTTATAAGAAGTCAAAGTCCTATGCTAGACTGACTCTATTAAAATCCTAGTGCCCTTGCTTACTTCCTGGGTGACTTAAGCAAGTCAACCTCTCTGTGCCTTAGTTTTTTATTTGTAAAATTGAACTAACCATATTACCAACACTATGAATTTATTTTCAGGACTAAAAGACATAATAACTGTAAAAAGTTTAGAATGTTTCAATTAATATTTAATTCTAGCCATGATTTAACCTATGAAAGTTAAAAAAGGGACATGCTTATAATATGTATCTTAAAAGAGATATCTGTGAAATATGATTTAGGGTGGTTCAAGAAATTGTAGAATGTACAGCAAAATTTCAATTTTTTTTGTATTAGTTAATAAATTCTTTCTGAGGCAATTCCTGCTATTTCCTAATTAATGGGTATTTCTTGAGTGTGTATATATGTGTGTGTATATATATATATATATACATATATATATATATATATATCTGTGTGTGTGTGTATATATATATATACACACATATATATATATTCATTTAGAGAGAATTATGTATATAAAGACAGATATACAACTTCATAGTTGAAATTTTTCTCTCTCTTAATCTCTTCCCATCTAGAGTTCTCTAGTTTTTTTTTACAGTAATTAAAAAAATTATTTTCAAAAGGAATATGTAGAACATATCTTTTCTGAACTATTTTTTTTTAATTTTCTTAAATATGTTCATGTTTACAGATATGGTATAAGATAACTTGCCTGGTATATGATTCATTTGTCTGGTATATGCTTCTTGGTTTGCAACAGTATGAAGATACTATTTGTTGTCTTCAAACTGTCACAGTTTCAAATGTGAAGTCTGATACCAGAAAAAAAAAAAGTGAAGAATAATATTGGTTTTGATTTAAGTAATCAAGAGAAAAATAGAGTTCCCTCAGTCATTGAGATGAAGAAGAAAATCAGGAGGAGCAAGTTTGGGAGGAATGACTAATGATTTGTTTTAGTTTTTGGATGTGATGAATTTGAGGTATCTAGCAGACATTTACATAAAAGTATAAAGTCAGCAGTTGGTTATCTGAGCCCAGAATGCAAGAGAGAAACAAAGAAGGAAAGATTTGTGATTTGCAAGCCTGTAGAGAATATTTAAAGCAATGAGAATGGGTGAGATGAGTTAATGAGTGAATGATGATAGAAAAGAGTTGAATTTCAAGGATTGAATCCTGCGGCATTTCAACTTTTAGTGATTGCAAAGAAGAGGTGAAAATGAGAGGTCTGAGGAAAGGGAAGAAAAACTAGGTCTGTGCCATGAATAAACATTTTCAGGCATTTTATTAAAGTCTGTTTAGAGATCAAATATTACAGACTGACTACTAGATTTATCAACATAGAAATCATTAATCTCTTCATCAAGATAAATTTTGGAGAAGTGCTGAGGGAAGATGAAAGTCTAACTATAATAGATTTAGGAGACAAGAGGAAACCAGGAGACAACCGAGTAGATAATGTTTTCAAGAAGTGTTGATATAAAAAGAACAGAAAAATCTGTTGTGTAGATTCCTGTTTGCCAAGTTTTTTCCACTCTCTTCTCTCATGTCTGATCACACCTAGCATTTGCCCAGCCTGAATGGGAGCAAGTTGGTACTATTTCTCTTGTTCTCCTAATTCTTATTTTATCACAACCAATATTCAGATCTCACTTATACCTTACTGTCCCGAGTTGCTCCAGAAATAAACAATCAGAAAATTTAACTGAAAAATTTAAATTATGAATAATAAAACTTTTAGAGGTAGAAATTAGAAATTATTTGTTCTAAATCTGCGATTCTGTTTTTCATCACAGACATATAGCTGAAATAATTTGTATATCACATTTGGGAACCACTTTTTTCTCACTCAGAGAAACAAATAAGATATTTGCTAATTTATTTGAAAAAAGGTAAATTATTTTAAAAAATTAGTAGATTCTCATTAATAATAAATTATTTCCTTCCTAGTCCATAGCTATCATGATATTCTAAGTATATGTTGACACAATGTAAGAATTGTTTTTAATAGTGACTGCATTTAGAAGTTGGGAGTATATAATCAGAATGGCTAAAGCAACACACTAAAGCTACTTAACTCTGAAAGCGAGTAGCTTTGACTATGACTCGGCTGGCTCTCTTGAAGGACAGAGATAGCAGAAGTTTCAGGTAGGTAATTCCGAAAGAAGTGAAATGGCTTGGATGTAATTTCCTGACTGAAAATTCTTTTTCTGAAAGGGAACTAGGAGTCAAATCTCATTAAGGCAAATAGGTTTTTCTGAGTTCTTTAACTTTTATCAAGTAAGGTAACTAGTGAAAGACTGCTACACCTGGAGAAGGAAATCAGGCCAAAGTTATATGCTGCAATTGTGCCAGAAGCTGGAAATATCAGAAGTTAATATAGCTCTATAAAATTTTTAAGTCCCAAGGAAGAATTCAATGTAAAATTATATTTTATAGTTCAGCAATAGAGCTTTCTAACTTTCCAAGGGCTTTTACATAATTTTATTTGATGCCCACAACAAACTTTGAAACAGGCAAATTTTATTTTCTCCATTTTAGTAATGAGGAAATGAGGCACAGAGGATATACAATATTTGCCCAAGATCACAAAACTAGTAAATTATAGAATTGAGATTGAGTGCAGATCCCTGATTATAAGTCTAGCACTGTTTTCACTTAATGAATTTTCAAGTCATAACAGAGAAATGAAAGACTGCCAAGAGATTACATGATTTATATATCAACTAGTAATGTAATCTAGGGAGAATGTTTAAAATTTAATTATGTTAAACATGTAACTATTCATCTCACTGTTAAGGGTGGAAAATTTTCAAGTGAGCCAACTAGCTAAGTCACCTACAGGGAAGAAATAACTTTAGAAACCAGAAGTTGTCCTATTTGCTTGGGTGTGGTTTAGAAGGTGTATTGTATAAGATATGAAGATGGCCAATGTCTGCTTACTTGTTAACCAGGGTGTCTGCTTCTGTAATCCACTTACTTGTTAACTAGGGTGTAGTACTATGTGATGTATTGTGCTAATGGCCAACTTCTGCTTCTGTAATCTGTTTACTTGTTCTAGACTTTATAACTGCTTCACTCTGAAACCCCCGGGGCTGATCTCCTCTAACACTGTGTGGTAGAGAGTCAGTAGCTGGCCAACTAATAAAGGCTCATAATTCATCTTAATTGGCTCCATGGGTCTTAGAATTGATTGTGTCACAACACTCACCAAAAGACTATAAAACATAACATAAAATGATATATCAATTGAGGTTACTGTACTCTTTCCTTTTCATTCTGGAAGACAGACTATGCCTACTTAAGTAGTTAACAGGGTACTTTGGATTTTTTTGTATTAATAACATAGATTTAAAAAAATTCTCTGTCACCCATTTCCACACTATTTCACAATTTAAAACCTGTATAGCTTTGGGTACATTAACTAATTTTGGTTCAATTTTCTAATCTTTAAATTAAGGCAAGTTTTATTTACTACAAACCATGTATGTGGATAATAAGAATTAAATATTGTAAAGTGAGTACGATAAAGGGGATCAATTGTATGGTGATGGGTGGTAACTAGACTTAGAGTGGTGATCACTATGCAGTGTATCCAAATATAGAATTCTAATATTATACACCTAAAATATATATACTCTTACCAATTTTACCATAATAAAAAAGAGCATGAGGTTTGTTATAAATTATAAATGTTCATAAATAAATGTGTTTCAACTTGGACCTTAAGCCACACCATAGTGGTCATACTAGTTTAACCCTAAATAAATATTTTAAAGAACCAGCCTGAATGCAGTGCACAAATAATAAATTAATTAGGAAAAATAGCATAAGACAATGAAAATTTTAAATTGAGAATTTGAAAAGCTAATGTAGAAGAAACATAATTTCAAAGCAGAAAAGACAAACAAAACAACTATGAGAAATAAAGGAAAAAATCATATATGCTAAATAAGTTATTTCATTTTATTAATAATTTTTTTTCTGACACTTTTGGTCATAGTTTTCAATTATTCAACAAGACAATAAAAATATGTAGAGCTAGACTTCGTATTTTACTCATCAATTACACACGTAAATGATCCTGGTTCTCGGCCAAAATCCTGGTCATGCTGAATTCCTCTCTTTTTCTAATTGTCAGTATATCTTGTCAGGTATAATTTCAACAACCATTCATAATAGGGCCATGCTCACCTCATTACCTTCGCTGCTAACAACCTCTTCCAAGACACCAATATCTCCCAGCCTCCTCTGCAGTCTTTCTATTACATATTCATTCTACCTGCCAGGGCTCCACTACCCTACTGCTAACCCATCAGGCTCAGGACTTTAAGGCTTTTGACTGGCCTTTGCTAAACAATCTTAGATTGCTCTTCCCTGGATGGTTACACAGTCCCTCTCTTCTTTTTCATCAGAATCGGCTTCTCTGTGAGGCCACCTTGAGTTCCCTATTTGAAACTGTGGCACTCCAATCCCCTAAATTCTGCTTTAACATTGCTCCTGAGCCAGAATCAAAGTACCATATTTATATATTTATTTTATTTTTCTTTCTTGCTAAGATATTAAGTTCTATAAGAGCAGGAAATATTAGGTTTTAACTGTTATATCCCCACAATATAAAATAGCACTTGCCCAGTAGTAGTCAGTTAGTATTTTTTGGAACACATTACCCTTTTTAAATAATTTGATTATGGAATAGTATGGGTCATTACTCATCAAATAATTCATTTCCATGCTGCATTTTTATATAAAACTGTTCTACCATTAAGTACTTACTGAAATAATCTTAAAGGATTCTATTATAGAAAAAAAATTTTAATTCAATTATTTCTTTTAATATGTATAGTATGTTTGTATTTTGTCTTCTGTGCAGCAGTATTAGCCTGAGATGTTAAATGAGAGTTTTTTATTTCTGTTTTACTTTGACTTTAGAGGCACCTAAACTATAAAATTATTAGATGGAAGTATAATTAGCCATGGGAGCACACCAACAAAGTAAATAACCAATGAATCAATGCCCCAACCTGAGGGCATAAGCAATATTTCAAGAAGATATTTCATGTTTTCATCAATGATAGATTGCACATCATACACATTTGAGTTTCTGAGCAAGGAGCAATGGTTGGCAGAAAACATGTTCAAAGTTCAAAATGATCTTCATTCTCTGGAAAAGGATCACAAATAAATGTAATGGAGTTAAGTTACATGTTACCGTAATACATCTAATGGGGGAAAGTAACTGAATAAAAGAGGACAGAAATACAGTTCAGGAAAAACAGCAAAATTGTTTAGTCTATATTATTTATTAGCCATTATTTTATATAGAGAATAGAATAAAAAGTGAGTAAGCCATGGCACCTACCCTAAAGAGTTTATTTTCCATTGCTAGTAGGCAGAAATAAACAATAAAAAAAAAGTATAATGCAAGTTTAAAATTTTCTTAAGGTTGAAACAGAAGAATACAAACAATAAGAACACAGCGGGAAAAATAATTATGAATGAGACCAGTAATATGTGATCTTCCAGCACAAGCAGCCATACCATTTTCATCCCTATGTCCTTATTCCAACTACCAGAAGAAGCAAATGGATTGTCTCCATTAAGTCAAAAGATTGGATATGATACCTGCTGTCCAGCTCTACTCCAATTAGCAGTGTGTAAGAAAAGGAAGAATAACACAAAATAGCACACTTACAGAGGTTATGTTCCTGAAGGTTGACGGTGTGCAATTCTCCCAGGGAGGAGTTTGAGCAAAGCAGACCCCAGTTATACTGAAGTTTGAAAAAGTGCCTCTGTGTATTATCTATGAGTGCTGAAGAGAAGAAATGGGGAGGTACAAGAATTCAAGCCACTTGCTTGCTTTTTCTCTCTTTAATGAACGACAAAATTTTGTATTTGTTACTTATTCAGTCAGTATGCTAGTTCAATTCTGCTGCCCACTTGTACAATCAGAGACTCATAAGGAGATTCTCAGTCCTGAAGAATGGAAAGAAGATATTGTGTTTGAGTCATGGAGAATGCTGAATGATAAAAACAAATTACAAATTTCAAGATTTATTTGTAATTTGAGAACAATCCTATGCCTGTTATTGGGCTAATCACTCAATGAGAGAAGCTTGATAGGGAAGATTCTAAGTTTTTAAGGGAATCTCATTATTATATATATAAGTATATTTCACCTGAAACATAATTTTTTCTATAAGATTAAACAAATTCAGAAGGCATTCAAGATATCTAGTGGAACTAACAGATATGCAGCCAGTTGAAAATGTTAGATAAGTGTTTCTGAAATAAAGATCTAAAGTACACGATTTTTAAGTATAGTAGTTGTAAAACAGATATGAGGTAGAACAAATAAATACCAGGTTCAAGTTTTTATTTCAGATTCTCCAGTTAGTCACTTAGAAACTTCAACTGAGACAGTTTGCCATTCTGCTCAATGATGAGAAAATGACTAGATAATACCTCAATGTCCCTATCAGAACTGTTATTTCTGTGAAGAAAAATTAAATGCTTCAAATCAATCCTTAGGGTAAGAACTTACTCTCCTTATTTTAGCTTTTGACTTTATAACAATAGGAAGTTTCCATTTATGGTTCCAAAAAAACCTTGCAACTGCATTTTCCAAAAGTCCTTTGAAAACGTTTATGTTTGGATAGTTAATAAGTCACCAGGGAGTTTGTGGATGAGAAAAAGCGCAACTCCAACTGTAAGCCCATGTTTTTATAAAGAATACCTTCTGTTTTAAGGTCATAGCTGTGAAGCTGTGCTAGTGAAGAAATTAGTCATGAAAACACAACATAGCACACAGCAGGGATTTATTATGCGTGAACCATTTCCATTTTTTTGTTTATTTGAAATAAGATAGATTGTGAAAGTGTTGAAATTTCCTTGTGGTACATAACTTTTGGGGCGTGCCCTCTTTCCTCCTCAACACATCACGCTCATTCGGAAGATATGATCTTTGTCCAAGACTAAAAGTAAAGCAAAGATTTCAACACATGGGAAATTCCAAATGTGCAAACATAAAATGTTACCACACCCATAACTGAGTATTCAGTTTGGTTTTCTGAACACATGTACATCTGAGTTTTAAAATTAAAGTGGATGTTTTTTCCCAAACATGAATAAAAAATACTAAATTTGGTGCAAATGAGCCTTCTCAAAATTACACATCCTAAATGGGAAAACTTAGAAACATGTTCAGAGGAATAATTTTCAAGTTCCTGTAATACTTATACTAATAGACTTTGCAGGAATTTATTAGAAGGCTTAAAATTTTTAGAGCAAGTTTCAAATAACTCTCTTGAATTTGTATTTGATTTATTTTTCTCTTTCTATACTTTCCATGGTAAAAGCACATCTCTTTTCCTAGGGTGCACATGTACACCTCTGCTTTTTTATTTCAATACGATTTCAATATGCTCAGAGAATGGGTACCTTATTTTAGAGTATATGGCAAAAGATTTGATATCACATTATCACTTCAAATTGTAATTCTGTTTGGTATATGCTGAAATTATTTTTCAACTGTAACAAATGTATGGTAAGAATTATGAACATCTATCTTTACATTAGATAGAGAGAATGTGTTTTGTCAGGTGTGTTTTAATAAATAGCCCCCTCCACCTGCAAATTATCCTCTCATATCAAAGCTGTCTTTTGTTAAAATGCTGAAATTATTTTAAAAGTTATTTACTTTTTAAAAATTTCACAGAGTATTAATTCTATAAAGATGTCAGCATTAAATGAGCAGACCTATTGGGAATATGTTTTTATATGAATCACTTTCTTTGAGTCAAAGCTACCAGGAGGACATAGAAGAGAGGTAGAAAAAAATAAAGTAAGAAAAAGGTTTAGAAATGGAAAAGGAGATATAAAAGGTTATTATGTAAGATGATTCATTATAACATGTATTTCTTGAGATATGATAAAATACACCAATAAATCATGATATATTAATTCAATAAGTACTCTATAATGATGGGGAATAATAAGCTGATGATATATATATACAATCTCAAATTTAAAAAAAAAATATTGAATAAAAGAAACCAGAAACAAAAGAGTACTTATTGTATGGTTCCACTCATATGAAGACCAAAAGACTTGAAAGTAGTCTATAGTGGTAGAATTCAGAAAAATTATTAACTTTGAGAGGGAAGATGGTGACTGAGGGGGATGATGCTAGTACTTTATATCCATATAGAATGTTATCCCATATAATGTTATATAGTTATTTAAAACTAATTTATCTTAAATAATCTGAGAACCAAGTATGGCGGACAGACTTTAATATTGGCCCCTTTGGTCTCTACCTCCTGCTATTTATGTTCTTATGTAATTCCCTCTCTTTGAATGTAGATTGAACACAGTGACTTGTTTTTCATAAACATAATACAAAAAATTACTTCTATATTTAGGTTATATATGATTATGACTTCTGTCTTGCTAGCAAACTCATTCTTTTGCTGATTTTTAAAAGTAAATTTTCATGTTGGGGAGAGGCCCATTAGCAAGGAACTGAGGGCAGCCTTTAACCAATTGAAAGGAAGGAATTGAGGCCTTCAGTTCAAAAGTCTTAAGTAATGCCCGGATTCCTGACCCATAGAGTATGAGATAATAAAATTGTGTTGTTTTAAGATGGTAACTGTTGGCACAATTTTTTTTGTAGCAATACATAATATACCAAGCAAAACATATCTGTAACTAAAATTAACCAATGAGCTGCCAGGTCTGTATAACTGAAAAGTATATAATGATATAAAACAGATTATTCAAAGTCCCTTTTATTCTATAATTATGTTCTAACAATTAGGTGTGCAAATAGTCAGACTTTGGGTTTGTCTTGAACTATGGAACTTTTCAGGAGGTGAGTCTTTCAGTTTTAAAAGCAGAATAATCTTGGGCAAAGCAAGACAGTTGGTCGCCCTACATATTGACTATAAAATCATTTTGCTGCTTTTTTTTTTGTTCTTAGCATAATAGAGACTTCATGTCTGTTATACTTTTCCAATATACATATTTAAAAGCATATACTTCTCTTCTTAATGAAGAGATTCAAAGAAAAAAGTTATAAAGATTTGAAAATTTTTTCATCTCTTTTTTTTCTTTTTATTCTCTCTCTCTCTCTTTCTCTCTCTCTTCCTCAACCAAGATATGAGAAATCACTTATGCTATTTCAATAAAATAAAGCCTTGGGACGCTTTTTAAAGAATCTGTCTGAATACATTGCTGTTAATGACAAAACCTTGCTGAGATGTCATGAATCAAGTAAATAAAGGTCAGTTTTGATCAAAGTTGTCATCACTACTCAATCTCACTGCAAAAATTTCCATTTTGATGACATTTAAGGTATGAAGAAAGAAAATAATGAGCTCTCCAAAGGCATTTGTTTTTATATAGGAAATGGCATATTCTACTGTAAAATTTGTAGAAAAAATTAAATCATTTCTTCAGGATCATCTCTTAAACACAGTCTATCTCTGTGTGTCTCTGCGTGTCTCCTTCTCTCTCTCTCTCTCTCCCTCTCTCTCTCTCTCTGTCTCTCTCTCTGTCTCTCTCTGTCTCTCTCTGTCTCTCTCTCTCTCTCTCTCTGTCTCTCTCTCTCTCTCTCTCTCTCTCTCTCTCTATATATATATATATATATATATATATATATATATATATATATATCCCTTTTTCAGAAACACACACTCCAAAAGCTTATTTTTAAATTCCACATTCCTCTATTGCATGTGATAAATATTGCACATGTACTCTTGAAGAATGTAAAAAATTAATTGTTCAATGATTATTGCATATTCTTATTAACAGCTAATGAAAATACAAAGTGAATGTCCAATTAATGTCTTTAAATTTCATACATATATGGTTTTATTTGTTCATTTAAAAAATAATGTATATTATTAAATATATAGAAGCTGATAGCTTTCTAGGAGAGCTACTAGTTAAATCTAATAATGACCATAAATGTGGAGTTTAAGTCTTCCTGTATCAGATGATTGGAAAGCATTCGGTCTAATTTTCTGAAGTTCTTTATTCCATTAACCTGAAGGCTACCTGAAAATACTACTACTTTTATCTCAATATCTTGGATTGTGACATTAGAACCCATAGAAAATTAGAAAACCCTGTTAAAATGTAATTAGATCACTTAAAAAAGAACACATATTTGGCCATTACTATCAATTTACCCATTAGTATAGGCAAATTGATCATAAAATGTCCTATTTATACTCTAGAAGAGAACAAACCTGGAAAATTAGAAAATGCATTGCATTTTTCTCAGGAGAAAATTTTAAGTATATGTGGCTTCTTTGCTGGAAGATTATATAAGAAGCACCAGAAATAGTCAGGACTCTGGTATGGATGATTCATCTCAAGGGAGGACAATACTGAATATTAAAAATAAGCTGCTTGCCTTATATTGTGCCTGGATCTTAAGTTTTGTTAATATTTTCTTCAAAATAGTTCTTCTGTAATAATGGATTCATTTGTGCACCGGTGGGAAAACAAAAACATAATCTTAAATGTTTACATAGAAAAGTCCACTTGTGGAAGGGTTGGAATCTCCTCCAGTATAGTTAATATTTCAACACATCTTTATAACAACTTGTACGTATGATACAACCTCTGCTTTTTCTTAACCAAGTAGTATATTCTCTGATCTTTCTAGCAATCTGGTGAAAGAAAATCATTTCCATACCTGAACTAAATTTTTAGAACCCTGGATTGCACAGGGTTAACATTTAAAAAATAAATTTATATAAGCTGAAGAAATTATACAAATTTAAATCTCAGCAGAAGCATATTTAAAATAATTCACAATATAGCAATTTTAAACAAAAGATTTTGAATAACTTTCTTAATGGATTGTGATATTTATCTGTACCCAGTGTAAAGACATCCACACAGCTCACATTTGTTCTATTTTATGAAAAGTAAACGATTACCATCATCAAGAAAGCAGTGGAGTATGAGGTTTAACCATACAGCACTTGGAGCCACTGCCAGGGTTCAAAGTCCAGACCTGTCAGTTACCGGCTTTGTGCTCTTGGGCAAATTACTTTTCATTCTTTTCAATTGTCAAAAGAACCACATTAGTTAAAAATCTGAATGGATTAAGCTGACATTTAGTAGGAACTTTTAATTGGACAAAATGGCTGAGCAGAGGGAGGGCTGGTTTGTGAAAACTAAAGGTGTGCCCATCCCGTAGCCTGATAGGCACAGACTTAAATTGAAAGATAGATCTGAAGGAGTGAACAAAGAAATACAGCAGATTAGAGAATTATATTATAAAAAGAGTAATGGGTTACTGTATATGGAATTGAGAATAGATAAATTTGCTACATTTTCTAGAGTACTGACAACAGAACCACCAGCTGAGAACATAAGAAATTATGCCCTAAAATAACCATTGGGCCAACTTTCTAAGAGCAGAAAGTAAGCTAAGAAAGCTGATTGGCCTCCAAGGAGCATATGTTACTGCATGGTCACTTCATGTGTGACTAAAGATCAAAATGGAAAAGAATCCATGAAAGAGAACGGTGAACAAGAAGGCTAATGCCAGGAATCAGAATCAGAATCTTAACAAGGAATATTCCCCAGCAAGCCCTTAAAATATCTGCCCCAAAAGCTTTCAGAATTTTCAATAACCAGTTTCTACTGTGTTTTTCTGATTTTTCCCATTCTAAGTAAGAGTATTTGTCTAATTTTTTCTGTCCCTATACCACCCTTTTGTATAGGTGTTGATGGCAGCACAACTTGTGTTTTTAGTTCAAAGTTCTCTGGTTCTAGAAGAGCTGTGTGTGAGCCTCATTTATAATTTATACCAAAACCCATCCTGGAAGAAAACCCAAGATGGGTTTTGGTATAAATTACTCAATGGTCCTGGACTTTGATCTTGATTCCATAACTGAAGGGGCCTTTTATCTTTCCACCTTTAAGGAGCAAATGAGTGTATTTGGCACAAACAAAGGGAAAACATGGTCTTATCAGGTAGTCTTTAAATACTGAGAAGCTGTCAGGCACACAGTGACAGAACAAGTTTCCCTGAATTTTAATTTTGGCTTGGAAGCTCAAATTTTATCATAGGCAGCAATCACTGTCAATCCCTTCCCTTGAAATGACATGATTATATGATTCATTTGTAAGAACATATCTGTCAAATACCCAAATCTAAATAACCATGATTTTTCACTCATTCTTTCAGGAAAAAATGACGTTTCATGAAAAAAGTGTGTACTTGAGCTTGCAACTCAATCGCACAAACACTTTTACCTTTGTTTTAATATACAGTAGAAATAATTTTTGTCTATTGTCAATTTCATCACATAATACTAAAAAGATATAATCATGGGTCAAGATTTAATGAAATTTAAAAATTTCGCAACTTCATCAGAGACATGCCAAAGTGAAATAGGCTTGTTTGTTTATTTGTTTATTTTTTGCTCATTCCATTATCTGGACTTAATTATTTGATATAAACTGAGTATTCTAAAGTATACCGGCCAGACAGAATGTTCAAGCAAAGCATTAACTTGCCTCTCTCTTGAAAACATGGTGATTGGCACATTAGGAATAATCATACAAGAACATAAGAGGCTAAAGTCTTTAAGGAAATATCATTCACAGCCCTCAGATGACTGAAGCTATCCTTGCTTATTAGACAGAGTTAGTTGTTGGGATAGCTGATTTTGTGAAGTTATCTCTATTATAAGAATTACCCAATTAAAATATGTAGCATAAAATTTGTCTCTGATTTTAGGTGATATGATCAATGATACCACCTCAAATGTAAAAGACATTCAGGTCAACCTCAACTCACTATCCAAGGTTATTTTTGATGATAGAATTGACCTAGACCTCTTTGTGGGTTAAGGTTAAGACATCTTTATAGATTATTTTTGCAGCCATTATCATCCCACTTTACCTGGATAAGACCTTTGGCTAAGTGGAAAGAAAGATAAGTATACAAAATTAAACAAGAATACATTAAGTTTTCTAAGGTAAACCCTGAGGATTTATGACATTTGTTCAGATGATTGGGTCAATGACCCTGGGGGCCATCATTGAGGTCAATATTGCAGATTGGGTTCATCCTGTTGTTTTTTGTCATGAGGGTGGAAGCTTTAGTTAAATGTTATCTGAGACAGATTTAAAAAGATTTTGTCCTAGTCTCTTTGTTGGTCAGATTATTATGGCTAACATAATAAATAAATTCGTACTATTTTTCTTTCTATGAGGTAAGAGGAGACATTGAGGAAAGTCGAGACAGAGGGAGAGGGCCATGCTAACTCCCACCAGAGTAAGAGGGTGTCAGTTATAGACAGGTGTCAGCTGTAGTAGTGGTAAAAAGTCAGATTCTTTGAATTTCGAAGATGAAAAAGCAGAACTTTCTCATAGAGCAAAGGGTGACTGAATCAGGGAGATGAATTCTGTGCAGATTTCCTGAGATACTAAGGAGATAGTGGTAGTAGGCATCTGGGGGTGCAGTGGCAAGAAGAGGATCCAGTCCCAGCCTCTCCCCTTCAGAGAAAGCTGGGCCCACCACCTGGCCCTCCAGGGTGTGCTGCTTTGAGGGCTGCACCTTCTGCTTCCTTTGCAGAAAAGTTTTTTACAAGCTGTATTTCTGTATCTCATAGGCGGATATCTGAAAGTTGGTAGCCATTATGCCTAGGGTCATCAAGTCTATCTTTCAAGCTCTGAAGGAAAAAGTGGAGGACAGCCCTGTCCATGATGACAACATGTTCTTGAGAAATTCACCAGAAGGCAAGATGATGATTTAGAAACAAAGGAAGCAATTGTCGGGTGCAATTTTCCATGAGTCTCATTTTTCTTCACTATTTCTGAATGAGACACTATTTCCTTTTGTTCCAGACTATCTTTTCAAGTATGTTTTTATGTTTAAAATCCTTGGAAGATAAAAAACAGTGACTTTCTTTGGACATAAAATAATTGAGTTTTATAAACTAAGGATTCCTCTCCTGTGATGTAACCCTCTACATGTGCAGGTATCATCTGATCCTCTTTGCATTGCTTTGTGGGAATAGACAGGAGGAACCAGATCAAGCAAATGCTAATACTCGCTTTTTGTTATTACTGTCAGTAATAAACTGTACTTTGTCTCTGACCCATGAGTCTTATATTTTCTACTACTTAAAAAACTATGGCTGGCTATCTTGTTAGCTTTCAGATTGTGACTGTGAAAAGATAGGCCATACTTGATGTCATTTAGTAGGACAAAGCATAATTACCTCATAGTAAGGCATGTAACATGAAATCGTATTTGCTGTTTTTATCACCCTGTTTACATTTTTATATATGGACAAATTCACGAACTGGAGCAAAAATGACTACCTTATATACATACATTAGCCCAAAATTCATCAGGTGTTTTAATCTTCCACATCTTTACTGATTTTTAAAAGTTCTTCATTTATTCATTATTAGAAATGTTAAAATCTACCAATAATATGTATTTTCATAGTACTCTTTATAATTCTGTCAGTCTTTTGGTTTATTTATCTTTAGCCTGGATTATTGATATAAAGAAAATTTAAAACTTTTATATTTCATAGGTGAATTGAGCTTTTTATCATTGTGTAGCAACCATCTTTACTTCTTGAAGTCTAAAAGTCGTATGAAATTAATATAGATTATCATCTTTCTTTTGGTTAGTATTTAACTGGTAAATATAAAATTGTGCAGTTATATATATATATATATATATATATATATATATATATATATATAGGTATATGTGTGCATGTAATTATTTTACTCTCAACCTTAGTGTACCCAAATAAATGTTTCTTATAAACATCATATTGTATTGTATTTTGTCCTGTTTTGCTATAGTCTAAATTATTCTTTTTTGAATCATTTATTTAACTCATATATTTGATATATTAACTTAGATTTATTCCAAAATCTTGTTGTATGCTTTATTATTTGCCACCCTTTTTTCTATTTTATTTTTAAAAATATTTTTTCTCCTTTTATTTTTCTCTCTTTTAGTTTGTTATACAGTCTATTTCTATTATTCTCTTGTTTTTCTTAGAAAATCTAACATGCATATTTCACTTATCAACATTTAAAAATAATAATTTTATCCTTTATCAAATCACTATAAAAATAGAAAAACTTAAGATATGTTTATTCCATCCCAAAGCACATTCTATTTTTCAGTTCTTTCCTGCATTTCAATCTTAAAAACTTTTAAAATTGTTTTATACACAAACTGTTTATCTATGCCCAGATGCTTATCGGTTTCCATGCACTATTTACTCAGCATTGTTCTTTGTATCTCACATCTCATACTAAGATTCCTTTTTCTCTTTTCTTTCTTTCTTTCTCTCTCTTTTTTTTTTTTTTGAATTTTTGTATTTCTGTTTTTGGTGATCTTTTAGTGGCAACCTTTTTTATGTTTTAGTTTTTTCTTGAAATAATTTTATTTGTACCTTTTAAAAAATCTCTTTTTTTGTTCTGGAAAATACATTTTACAATATATTCAGTGATAGATAACAAATATTTTAACTCATCACTTGGAAGATATTTTTCTTCTTTTATCTTCCGTTGTCATTGAGAAGTCATTAATTTTTCCCAAAATTTTATCTCTCCAGCCTTTGGAAAACTGTTATTAAAATTTTTCACTCTATTCTCCATGCAACTTAATATCTCCATATTTTTTGTGGTAGTCAAAATTCTATGACAGCCTTAATATCTCTTTCCCCAGAGAATATACACATCCTATATAATTTCATGAGATAATCACCAGCATGTTTAGGTTATATTATATGGCAAGTTGACTTCAGAGAGTTTAACCCGGATGAAGCTGACCAAACTAAATAAGCCTTTAAAAGGGAATGGGCTCCTTCTGAAGAAGAGGTATATATCTTTAGAGGTATATATCTTTGTTGCTGGCTCATGGAGGATGCCATGGTACAAGGTATGTAAAGAGCCTTTAGGTCCTAAGAGATATCTAAAGCTAGCAAGAAAATTAGTACTTCAATTCTTATTTCTGCTAACAATCTAAGTGAGTTTTGAAGAAGACCTCAAACTCTCAGATGAGATTATAGCTGGCCAACACCTTGATTTCAGCCTAGGGAGACCAGAGTAGGGAATGCAGTTATACTGTGACTGAACTTCTGACATACAGGCTGTGAGCTAATAAATGAGTCTTGTTTTGTGCCACTAAATTAGTGGTAGTTTGTTACTCAGTAATATAAAGCAGATGCATTACCCCTCTTCCTTTATATATTTCTTTCTGGATAATTTCTTTACAGCTATATCCCAACTCACTAATTATCTCTTCAGTTTTGTCTAATCCTCTGCTAATCATGAATGCGAAATTTGTAATATCAATTATTATATTTTTCATTTCAAAAGTTTTATAATTATTTCTTTATTTCAAATTTTATGAACTCTTATACTTTAGTAATATATTTTCAGTTTCTTAAAAAGAT
Organism: Macroglossus sobrinus; assembly: GCA_004027375.1. Taxonomy (NCBI): domain Eukaryota; kingdom Metazoa; phylum Chordata; class Mammalia; order Chiroptera; family Pteropodidae; genus Macroglossus; species Macroglossus sobrinus. The sequence continues at coordinate 754,176 of PVKZ01000328.1, read as the reverse complement.
TATATTTAAACATAGAACTTAATGGAAATGTTGAGGTCTGGATTCAAAATTAGTTCTTCAGTGAAGAATTGCTTGTTCTTCTGCTTAGTGCGTGGAGGGATTATCAGAATGAGAATAATTTCAACTGAATTTTTTATTTAAAAATCTGGAGACCACTTGCTATTGATTTTGAGTGAAATCCTAAGTGAAGGTTGGAAAACAGTTATACATTCTCAGGGATCTCTCTTGACTCTCCAAGTAATACAAGTATTTGAGAAAAACAATCTTTATCATTGCCATGCTGGCAGGATACAATTAGGGTGAGGAAGATGTAGTCCTAGTTTATTCTTATAAAGAGGATACAGGCATTTAGGCTCCAGGCTTTATGAAATAAGTTCTGTTTGATTCTGCACCTAAGATTTGTTTTCTGTCCCCTATGTTATAACTCATTAGGTTGTGAAACTTGGGAGACTAAGAAAAACCGACATCAGGTACATGAGCATTTATCATGAATAAATTCAGATTTGTTGTTTTATCACTAGAAGTCCTAGTCTTTCTTAGTTGCAGTTTTTTTTAGGATTCTTCACTTTATTTAAATGAAACTTCATGTCTTTAAATATTGTTACTATATTTCTAAGTTTTAGAAAATTCATGAGAATCATCGGTATGCTTTCTATTTCATTCCAGCAATTCATAAAACATGACACCAAATATTAACTATATAATATTGCAATGCCTTGAAAATGATATTGCTTCTTAAAGCATAATATCCTAGGCATTCCCTGAAGGTAACATATATATCAAGTATACACTCAAACATTATGACATTAAAACTATTATAAAAACCAGTCATTGGCTAATGATATTCTTCTATCCAAAGGTGATAGGATATTGCATGCCAAATTGGTTTTGCTATATTTTAAATGGAAAAAAATATTAAATAATTTTAATGAGGATAAAATTAAATTTAATGTAATATTCATTATCAAACTAAATTTTTTTATTATTTTTTATTTAAAACATTTATAACTATTTATTTAAAAATATGTATCATTTTTAATATTAAAGTCCTTCAGGAATATTTGCTCAATCACATAGCACATAGAAATCCAGAAGAAATATAAGCAATATCTTAATGGTTTTAAGGCATTCATTCAGTTAAGCATAGCTTAACATGTATTGCTTTTTCTAGACTATTGCTAAATTGATTTATTTACTTGTAAGATGATAGGTTTTTTTCCCCTTTTAGGTGATGGTCTTTAATTTATAGATAAGCAAATAAATTATAAAATATATTAATTGTAATGCAGTTAGCCTTCGAACAACATGGGTTTGAAATGCATGGGTCCACTTGTATGTGAATTTTTTTCAATAAATATATACTGTAAATGTACTTTCTCTTTCTTATGATTTTTCTAACAAAATATTCTTTTCTCTAGCTTATTTTATTGTAAGAATACAGTATATCATGCATGTGACATACGAAATATGTGTTAATTAACTGTTTATGTCACCAGTAAGTCTTCTGGCCAAAAGTAGGCTTATTAGTAGTTATGTTTTTGAGGAATCAAAAGCTATATATTGAGTTTTGACTGTTCAGGGGATTGACACCCGTAACCCCCATGTTGTCAAGAATAAACTCTTCAAAAGTATAGGCGTAATAGGATGGGCACTACTCTTACATAATTTAAAAAATTACTATTTGTATGTACTCCATATATTAACTAGGTAATGGTTTTATTACTTCTAAATGCTGCCTTTACTAATGGAGTATTGTAATTTGCAGAAAAATTTAAAAAAAACAATTAGCACTTTAATAAGTAATTAAAACATGAAACTATAGTTAAGTTATAATAGGCCCTTACTTATCCTTACCTAATTTTTTTGAAAATTATTTTTTGTATATTCTGTATAGCAATGTTGTCTTTAGTGAGTGACTATACTTTTTTTTAATTAATGACTCTTATCAAGTCTATTTCCATTACCCTATGAATTAAAAAATAAGAAAAATTATTGGAAGCCACAGCAAAACATTGGGGAAAAAATTAGTCCCATCTTTGACCAGATCAGTCAAAAAGATCAATCTTTCTATATTTGCAAGAGCATGGCAATTAAGTGAGAGAAGTTCTTCTATGAGAATATAATCATGGTCTTGAATAATACCCTTCCTCTTCAGCGAAAAATAAGAACCAGATGATTATCAGTCTGTGAACTAAGAACTGAGTTATATGTTAGGCATGCTGCAGAGTGTTCCAAACAGAAGAGCTATGATGATTTAGCATGGGGTTAAGAGTACTGCTTAGAATTTTAGAAATGAAGAATGATGAAAAGAAAGAGTCCAGTTACCCTTGGCCTTCATGATATCCTTAAGATGTGAGGCTTCCTAGAAGGCCCTATCTGTAATAGCTTGGCCTCTGATAGAATATTAAGGCTGAAAGAAAGAAAAGTTGCAAGATTCCTCCAGTGCCAGATCTGCTGGGATGAAAGCAGAGAAAGGAAAGGGATACCAAGAAAAGAGAAGACTCCATCTTGAGATTAATGAAGTTAAATGAAAAATTAAACAATTGCTTAGAATTGACTTCTTTAGTCAGGAGGTGATAGTTTGATGAATATTTTATTTTCCTCTCATAATTTATTTGAATTCTGATTATTTTTATATTCCACTTCGAATGATTTTGTGTGTATAGCCTAGGTAGGTAGGTAGATACATACATACATACGTATACACACACACACACACACACACACACACACACACACACACACACAAACACACACTCGCCTATGCATACAGACGTACACAGAAAGAACAGAAAAACTGAAAGGCTAGAAAGAGATATGAGTACTCTATGATGGGACTTTAAAATCCCAAAAGGAAGTGAAATAAAAAATAAATAAAAATAATTAGGTTTCCAAAGTTATAGAACAAATCTCACTTCTAATATTAAATGTAATCTATCTCTTTTCCTTCCCAGTCTCTGGGACAGTCTGAGATTCTTTCACATATTCAAAAGACAGATTTAGACAACATATCTGCATTTTATTTCCTCATAATCTAGTGTTTTGAATTTATTCTGATACCTTGCATTTGACTTTCATAATAGAAAATAAATCTATTTCTTTAATTATTTACGCACAATTCTTTAACACCATATAATTTTGAATATTGAAGAGGTTTAATTAAAAATAATGATAACAGAACTTAAAGTAAATGAAGGCACTTCTCAGAAATAACACAGTCTAACTGAAGTCTTAAAAACAATCACACTGGTTGATAGATATCAAAACACATTAATATTTTAGAAATATCCTTTCAGTGTGAGCATTAGCATTCTAAAGTTATGTATCAAAGGAAAGGCATCAACTGCTCAAGGGCATTTAAATACCTAACCACATAGCTAAAGCTATAATATTTTATCCATATGTTGCATTTTTTTGACTTTTGGCTTTGTCTATTATGAAAAATGTCTTCCAGATGCCATTATTATTATATATCCATTTCACATTTTAGACTACCTAGGCTTAAAGAGAAATATGTTTTAAAATAAAAAGTTTAAGATATGAGCAAATCTTGGAAAAAGAAAATTTAACAGATTGTTTTGCATTTATTTCCAACTTTATACTAATATATAAAATACAAATGCATTAGTTGCTTTTTTAGGGATCTTTATGAGGCTAAAAATATATTTTTTCACTTTTACCACTGAAAATAATATTATGAAGCAAAATTTTTTTAATTTAATTTTATTTAAGTTATCTAGGTGATAAATAATAAAAAGTCTTGTTCCTATAAAATTGTAAATAAAGGAAACATTAAATTAGTATTACGCAAAAATGAATATCAAAAATTTGCTATTATTTAACCATATACATTATAAAAAAATGGTTAAATTTATTAGCATTTACTCATAATAATACTTTATAGGTTGATACTCTAATTCTGCTATTAGGTGACAATAATCTCTCTTTGACATTTAAAGAAAATACTAGATATTACAATATAATAAATATGCTAATAAAGGTTTTTATTTCAACTCTTTGACTTGAATTATTTCTTATATATCTTTTGACTTGCATACAATTCATTTATTAGGACTTATTTTTTAAAATAGTAATTTATAAGATTCAATATAAAGCAAAGACTAATATAATTTTACTTTTAAATGCTTAACTTAAAGTTTTTACTATGTATATACAAAGTACCCAGTTCTGTGTAAGTTCAAATAAATTTAAATAAACATTTGAATAATAATTAAGCAAGATCATCTTTATTAAACAATATCTTCCAGACACTGTTCTGAGCCCTTAGATGTTCTAACTAAATTATCATAACTCTATGAGATAGACACTTTTTTCTCCCATTTTACAAATAAAAAATAAGTATTTAAACATTTTGTAATTATTTATTAAGTAAACTAAGTAAATTTACTCTTATATAGTATTTACTTTGTGCTCTGTTGGCAAAACAGCATTTCAGTCCTATCTATCATTAAGTTTGACCTATTGAGGATTTGAGTGAGAGATGGTGATTGTAACTGTCATTTTTTTTGCAATCATGCAAAATTATACACATTTTTCCACAATGCAAAATTATACAAATCAAAGTAACAATTATTTTGTACAAAATATATATTAATATTGTATATGATAGTGTAGGAAACTAAAAACCATATAAAGCACATGTTTCCTTCCAATGATGGAGGAAAGCTTAAAATAAATGGAACAGTGGGGTCTGTGAAATGCAGTGGTCCAATCAAGTAGCAGTCTTGTTCAGAACATAGTAACATTTGGGTACCTTTGAAAGTGAACTGACTAGTAACAGAAAGTCCAAGAACAAATCATATGTGGTGACACAGAAAAGTAGTCAGTATGAAGAACAGGTGGCTTAGAAGTACTGTGATTTCAGTTCCTTAGAGCTCTGGGGAAAATAAATCGAGGTCCCAGTTTTGGAGGAATCAGGTTAAAGGGCAAATTACTAAGGCAACAACTAAAGTATAAGTACATGGGTGAGGAAATTAAGACCCGTATACTAAAAGAAAGAACTGCATCATCGGAAAATCAATCTGAAAACCTAGTAATTAGAAATGAGATCTAGCTCAAGCTTGGGTTCATTATACAGTAAATTTCATTCTAGGTCACCTAAGGTTCTGAAATTAGAGCTCCTGAGTTACCCAGAAAGTGAGGACAATGATGACAAGGCTGAGCCTTTTGGGGTGTTCCAGTGATCTTAGATGTGGTCAATGGAGTGAGTAAAATGTATATTTATTACTTGGGTCTAAAGGAACTGAAAATTTAGACTAGCATGAAAACTGATCCAAAATTGTGTACTTATATAACCAATAGTTCCTTTACATGGAAATTAAACAGAATAAAATTCAGTAAAAGATAGATTTGATATGCACATAATGAAACTACTTCCCTAACTTTTACATGATCTCCCACAGATCTGCTGTCTTAATTATGAGGAATGTGGTAGATGGGTTATAATGGTTATTTAAGCTTCCATTCATTGCTTCCACTTTCATTCAAATATTGAAATGTCAATTCAGTTAAGTATTAATTTAGCAATTGACAAGTATATTTTCAGAACACAAAGTTTGACTATCAGTAGAAAGAACATGGTATGTAGAGTCAGAGAGAAATTAGACTGAATCTTGATTTGCCCATTTACTAACTAGGTAATAATTTAATACCAAGTTGAATAAGTTGCATGACTTCTGTAAGACCAACTTTCTTATCTATGAATATTAATACTAATATCCCTCTAATGAGGTTATATTGTGAGGACTGAGCAAGATGATGTATGCCAGGCAAAAAGCAACTTCTTCTTGAATGAACAATAACCATTATCTATCTATCTATCTATCTATCTATCTATCTATCTATCTATCTATCTATCTATCATCTATCTATCTATCATCTATCATTTATTTATTTATTTATGCATTTTCCTTCTCTTTATTCACATAAGTTTCTTGTATATCTTTTTTTTTTTTTTAGTTTCAAGTATACAGTAAAATTGTTAGGCATCTATATAGTTCTTAAAATCATCCCCCCCAATTGCACCTTTTCTCCCCTGACCCTCCATCTAGCCAGTGTATTAATGCTAACTGCATTTCCTATGCTGTGCTCCTCATCCCTGTGACATTCATCAGCTACTGATTTGTACTTCTTTAGCCCTTAACCCCATTCTCTCAACCCCTAAAACTCCCTCCCCCTCTGTCTGACACCAACTTGTCCACTATATTTGTGAGTCTGTTTCTGATTAGTTCTTTTTATTTCTTAGATTCAGCATATAAGTGAAATCATATTGTATTTATCTTTCTCTGTTTGACTTAAATACCATTAAAGCAATATATTTTTCCATCCCCTTTCTTTTCATGTGTAGCGGTCTTGTCTTCTTAGCCTTTAGGCCACTTTATCTTTTGGTTAGAACATTTAATTATTTTCCATTTAAAGTACTTATTGATAAGAATGTAGTTGTTACTATTCTTTATGCCTGTTTTTGATACATGTTTTTCTTCTTAAAGAAGTCCCTCCAACATTTCCTGTAATACTGGCATGGTGGTGATAAATTTCTTTAGCTTATTTTTGTCTGGGAAGTTCTTTATCTGTCCTTCAACTCTAAATGATAGCTTTGCTGGATAAATTATTCTTGTTGTATATCCTGGGTCTTCATCTTGTAGAATATTTTTTGCTAAGCCCTTCTATCAGGCATAGTTTCTTTTGAGAAATCAGCTGCTAGTCTTATAGGCTTTTCCTTATAGGTAATTATTTGTTTTTCTCTTGCTGCTTTTAATAATCTTTCTTTATGTTTAACATTTGGCATTTTAATTATGATGTGTCTTAGTGTAGGTTTCTTTGGATCCCTGATTTTGGGAATTTTCTGAGCTTCCTAGGGTTTTATGTCCATTTCCTCCACCGGGTTAGAAAAGAGTTCCATCATTATTTGTTCAAATAGCTGTTCAACATTGATTTTCTTCAGTTACGCCAATCAAATGAATATATAAAGCCTTAATAGTGTCCCATATTCTTCTTAAATTATTTTTATAGTCTTGGAAGCTTTTTCTTGCCATTCTGATCGAGTGTCCTTGGCTTTCTTATCCTCTGGATAGGTCATTTGATCCTTTCTTCATTCACTTTGTTTATTCCAATTAATATACTTCTCATCTCAAATAATGTCTTCTTCATTTCAGACTGGTTTCCTGTTTCAATTTCCACTTTCATTTTCATGTTTTTTATCTCTCTGTTGAAATTCTCACTGAATTTATCTACACTTCTGAAAAGTTCATTGAGCATCTTTACAACCAGTATTTTGAACTCTACATCTGTTAGATTACTTGACTCCATTATATCTGGATCTCTGTTCTATTCTCTCATATGGTTTCTGCTTCTTTGTCTTTCTATTTTGGCTGCCTTTCCATATCTGTTTCTATGTACTAAGCAAAGGTCCTAAGTCTCCCAGTCTTATTAATGTTGCTTTGTGTGGTAGATGTCCAATGGCAAAATCCTCAGAGGGGTTCAGCAGCAGGCCAAGTTTAGCAAACAATACACAGATGCTGTGCATATAGTTGCCTCAAAAGACCACACTAGAAACTGAAGCCAGCTGCCTCCAGTGTGAGTCTAGGAGCTGCTCAGCAAGGAGCCCCTGACTTGCTGAGGCTATACCAGGATGTGGTTTGGTGGAGCTGTGAGTTAGGGGAGGCAGGGTTTCAGAGAATCTTCTGGGCAGAGCGACCTCTGTTATCCAGTCTGATGAGATCAGGCTATGGTGGCGTTGTGTTCACACATTAGAAGTGGGGGTGGGGGAGGCTCAACAGGGAACAATGGATACTGTCAGCACTTCTGTACAGAGTAAGTCTCTCCTCGGTCCTCACTCTGACAATGTCTCCCTTTTAGTCCCTGGTGCCCCTGTGTGCATCTGAATTGGCAGTGGTGCTCAAAACAAGCAGGTATGTCACAGTGAAAATCTGCTAACAGAGGCAGCCCCTTTAAGAGGCTCTGCTTCTCCTGTCATCATTGCCTCCGTCTCATTCAGCAGCTAGAACTGGCAGCCCTACATCCTCACCTGTCCTACCTTCTTCCATTGCAGAATGCTTTCTAGACTTCTCCCTAGTTGTATGGCTTGTTCCTCTTGATCCTAGGCAATTTTTCCTTGCTGCTGCTTCTTATTTCCATCACAACTTTGTTTTGGTCTCCAGAGGAATGAACAGAATCTCTATCATCTACGCCATTTTTTTTCTCTTCTCTGATAGTCATTATTATTAAAGAGAGTGCTGACCTTGAGTTTCCAACTCATTAGATCTGACTGTGTTTTCTGATTTATATTAAACTATATTTTCATTTTTTCTATTTACTTAGTTGGAATAAAACATCTTATTAACTTTTTAATTTAAAACATTTATTCTATCTCAAAAACATACCATCTCTAAACACCTCTCTTATCACAACCCACATATCCAGTTAGTTGCCAAAGTCAATCATATGCAACTTTTACTAAATCAGTATTTCTCAGTTGAATCAGTGTCCTATCTGTCTTGGCTTTCCATTTTTGTTACCACTGTTGTGGTCTAGATCACTCACTTAGCCTATTTAGCAGGCATCTTCAATTTTTACATATCAGTTCTCACCTTGTGTTACTGTTGTAACATAGCTCAAATCATTTTACTCCCAAATATGAGAAACTTAATTTACACCCACTACCAAGAGAATAATCTCCAGTCTTTTTATATTGTCTCTACAAATGTTCAAATTATCTTTTGATCATCTTAATTTTTCTATATCCTTCTATTAACCTACATACCCTAAACAACATTGATCACTACCTGCTTTAATATACTTAATAGTCTATGCCTTATTGCCATTATTCATTATTTGTCTGTTTCCAACTCAAACAGCTGCACATCTTTGAAGCTTTCACTGTCTCTGAGTTAATCTTTTATCCCCCTTCTATAGTCAAACAATGAATTATTCAAATTTAGAAATCATTTTATTGTGCCTTTAATTTATTTATATATTATGCCACCTATATTATGTCATTTGCTCCTTGAGAATAGAAACAGAAATTTTGAATTTTTTAGTTTTTTCTACTTGCATAACAAGATGTCCAATAAACTTTGGTCAAATGGAATGGTATAGGTAAGGTCAGATTTCTACACATATACCCTCACAATGTCTTCAATAGTATTCTGTGCCAATGTTATTGTAAAAACATAAAATTAATGAAAAATATGGATTATCTTCATGATCTTAATAGGTAAATAATTCTTAAGGAGGACCAAATAAATAGCTTAACCATGAAAAAGTAATTGATAAGTTCTACTTCATTAAAATTTAGTATTTCTGTTCATCAAAAGATACATTAAAAGAGTGAAAGGGAACAATTCTATATATATGTATATGTGTATATGTATATGTGTATACATATATATATATACATATATACACATATGTATATATATATGTATACACACACACATATATGTATGTATATATATATATATATATATATATACATATGTGTATACACACACACACACACACACACACACACACACACACACACACACTGGATATATACTCCTACAAATCAATAACAAAAGACAGCTCATTTTTTTAAATGTGCAAGACTCAAAACCAGACTTCCGAAAACTGGATATCCAAATGGATAATCAGTGTATAAATATACACTGTCATTTATTACCATCAAGAAAATAAAAATTAAAAATTATCATGATACCACTCCATATATACAACAGGAGGCATGAATCTAAAAGTAGGATAATACCAATATTGATGAGGATGTAAAATAAGAATGTTCAGATGTTGCTGCTGATAATATAACATGGTACAGACACTTTAGAAAACTGACTGTGCCTACTTAACATGAACATATATATTATATCACATAGGAATGGTACTCATAGGTTTATCACAAATTCAAATGAGTACACATATCTACCAATTTACAGATACAAGAATGTTCTTATCAACTTAATTCCCAATGGACCAAACCTGTAATTAATCCAAACATTTTTTCAATAATCCATGAGTTCACTGCTGTAAAGTTTAAGAACAGGCAATACTAATATATTTATAATAGAATTAAGATTTAGGAGTTTATCTCTTAAAATAACACATTGATTTAGATGCTGAAAATATCATGTCAATCAAGCTTCTACTTATATATATTCATACTTATAATAAAGTTCATAAAACTATATGTTTAATAATGGAAAATATACATCATTGCATGTTGAAGTAGTCCATGCTCAAATTTTTATATTTAATTACCGTAAATGCAAACACTATCAATGCTAACTGATTTAGTTGTGTAGACAGGCAAATACCGTGCATTGTACTGTTTTTAGTGATGTGATTTGTGAAATGATAAACCCTGGTAAAGTTCAAAAAACATAAAAAGACAATCTTCCCTTTATTATCCATGATACTTACATTTCTAGAAATTTTAGTGTACATAAGAACTTTTCAAAATCTATTTTGTATTTCAGTGGAAAAGAAAAAAATGAGTCCAGGCTAATGTAATTATAGGTAAATGATTTATCTACATAAATACTACAATGGCAAATTGAAAGTAATAAGCGAATATGCTAATTATTTGGGGAAGATTAACAAGTTTGGCCCATGTAATCTTTAAATGCCACAATGACCCCATTTCATTGTAACAACCCCAAACTCTCAATACATATTAAAAGCCTCCCTAGAGGGTAATGCCTCCTACTGAGAAAAATTGTTTTACTAAGTTGAATCACGAGTACCTAACTATTGAAATATTACCACCAAGGAAAAATTTATAAACATTTTGCTGTATAAAGCATCACACAATAAACAATGTCATAATGATTTTTAATTTAAAAAAGTAAATAAAGGTCCATAGTTCTCCTATATTTATTCTTCCAAGGATAAATTCACCACTAAAATATATGGCATAGAAAAAAGAAATGACTTGAGAGTAGAATGATTTTCTACATCTGAATACTTACAGTGTTATATCATCTATTGGTTTATAAGTAAATAAAAAATATAAATACGTTGTACAGAAAAAATGAGAGTATTGTGATAAGTAAAAATGTTTTTCAAGTTTTCTTTCTTGAAATTGTTAATAAGTCCATTTAGTTAAAAATGTTTATAACACAAAGCTTATCAGTAAGAACAATGAAATTAGATGATGTTATTTTTCACATTTGTTGTGAAAAAGTTGATATTTTTTTATGTTGATACATATATCAAAAAATATTCCACAGAGCTTTTATTTATATTTTCTGATACTTTATGATTATTTAATACCACAATGAATTTTTCAAGTCTATTTTGACAAATACATTTTTATATGTAGCTACATATCACAATAAATAAAACTGCAAAAGATATTATGTAAAAGGCAGTGAAAGCTACTATATGCCAAACTGTATAGAATTATAAAAAAAATTAGTTATATAATATGTTTAATATTGGTTCAGACACAAATACCTCTTTGAATTGGGTCTAATGGTTTAACTTTCATTCCACATGTGCATACCACATGAGCAGGTGCATGAGTGAATGGGGAAGTGTGATGACAATTTGGTGCCCCAAATCAAATCACTACAATATGTATTTCTGCAGCTGTTATAAATCTAACATTTTCTTGTAACTAGTAATTGCAAGATATTTAAGCAAATCAGTTTATGTAGCTAAAGGAAAAGTGATCTATTTAATTCTCCACATATTTTTGATATATCATACAAGGTGGCATGAAAATACATTTCTGCATAATATTTAACTTAAGCTTCCCAAATAATTAACTTAATAATACACTAATTAAGACAGATGATGGAAATATTAAAAGCGATGTATAAGAACACTCTAATTCTATGTCACTGTCCCCAATACTGTAACTACCTTTACTTTATTTGCAAGTATGCCATAATATTAAATATATACTATTTTTTTCACACAAATTGACTCAACCCATTTGATTAATTAATTAAATTACTCAATCAAACAGTTTTAGTTCTTATATTGAATAAGTTTACTTCTGTCTAACAATTTGTTGGTGAAGAATTACTTAGGTTATACAGTCAAACTAATTACATGAAAAGCCACCCTGGTCTTTTCAGTATAAATGATAATAAGCAATGCCAATTTCTTTTTTTCTTGAATAAAAAGGGTGTTAATTTTTTAGTAGATTTTTTATAAATCTCTAATTATTATGAACTCAGATTATAGAGCCTTCTATGTTTTAACAATTTGAATTATCCTTGAGTTTTAGACATCCTACTAGAAGTTAATTGTGATATAGAATTTTAAAAAGATTTTTTTTTTGTAGTTATTGAATTAGGGGTAACTTGATTTTACTAAGTAAAGCGTGAAATAGTTCAGCTGTTTTCTGTATACTAATTTGGGACAATATAATGAAAAACACACTGGATTATGTCTATAAAATATTACAGAATTTTTCTTACATCACTTAAAAATTACCACTTTTTATAGATGCCATTTGATATGACCCTATAAGAATATTTCCTGTATAATTGTCCATTTGAATAAGGCTGCTTGTAGACTTGAATTATATAAACTGATCTATGAACATATACAGAATAATTCAACAAGTAGGCTGATTTCAAACTGAATGAAATATCATAAATTTCACTGGCTCCTTATACATACTGATGGTATTTGGAAAAAAAAATGTTGTAAGTGATAATCTGTACAAGAGTAAAATTTTATGACTAAAATATATCAAATGCATAATCTTCCCAATATGTTAGGAATGGGAAAATACTTTGGACAGTATATAATTAATGTAATTATTTATCCTGAATTTATAATTGTGATATTGGATATATAAAACTAATATGTAAATCTTTTAAATAAGTAAATAAATTTCTCAGTTTGGGTATGTGTATAGATAGATAAATGAATAGATAAATTATGTATACTACACATACACACACACATATATCTTCTGGTATATATATTGACATAAACATATACATATATTTATATAAAATACTAAACTTTATAAATTATGTATATTTTATATATTCTAAGATAAAATTCAAAAAGCTCTTTTAGGTTGACCGAGTTAATCTTAATAATTATATTGCTATTATTGAAGACTATAAGAAGTCATTTTCACTGCTATGGCTGGGAAACAACCATACTAAATTTATAGTGAAGAGAAGAGTGTTTTTGAAGATAAGAATATTTTTAAAAAGAAGTAACCAAATTGACATTATAAAAATCTAAATTAAGTAATTTTGAATGGACTATATTTATTAACAATTTATAAACTTGAATCTGTCACCTATAAGCTTTAATAAATTTTATTAAATTTTAAAAAAAGATACCCTAAAGCTTCTAAGTGGCAGCTATATAACCTGAAAATTTTGTGTGAAGAGAACTACCTGAATGAAAAATAGACATTCTCTATTCTATCACCACATTGGTCATATCTGGAGAGAGCTATAAAAATACTGATTAAAAATAAATGCAAATAAATTTATTGGTGGACAATAAATTGGATATATTGCCAACAAATTGGATAAATAAATTTAAGCTTGATCCTATCAAGCTCAAAATCGATGCATGCAATACACCTACACATTTGCTTTAATGACTTACTTCACAAAAGAAAATCAAAAGGGACCCAGAATTAACTAATTCCTGCTGCTTTGTTGTCTTTTGGTTAACTCACAAAAGAGTAATGACTTACTTTAAAGTGTTTATACCTGAGAAATAAAGACTGAAAAATACATCAGGCAAGCAAAGTATACCAATTTCTGCCCTGGGAATCAATGAAATTTAAACCAACATGGAGCCAGCTATACTTCTCTTTTGGAACCTACAGGAAATCAAAGGCAGAACTTCTGGCCCCTTTAGAAATAGAAAATGGATTTCATGAGGGGCTGGTGAAAGATTCAGGACAATCTGATTTAATGATAGCATTTATGTGATATGTGCTTATTTTAAAATTTAAAACTGCATTAATAAAGAAACTAGGCTATGTTCACAGCCCTCTCCCCCATGAGAATATAGCCTAGTAAACATTTTTTTAATAAATTAATAAATAATACAAGGAACAAAGGAGCCAAGTAAAACTAGTTTCTTTTCGTTTATCCTTTCTTCTTTCAACCTCTTCTGCAAATTTCTCCAGAGTTCTATCATTAGGTCTTTTCCCTTTTAGCTCTCTCCATGAAGTAATTCATTTATTTCCATTTCTTTAACTTCCTCTTATATGAGCTTTCTTCCAAATTTAAGAATCATTTTTGACATTTCTCTTATGTGACAAAATCATTCAAGCATTTCTGCTTTATGTAATATATGTGTGACTGAACATACTCATACTCAGCAAAATCATATACTAAAAATAACAGGGCTTAAGAAAAAACTATGGCTTGAGTGTACCACTAAAAAACCGTTACTTTGTAACGGTTTAATAATAATTCCAATAAAAGTAGCGAAGAGTTTAAAAGAGATGTAAAATTACCAATAAACAGAGAAATATTCTAGAAAATATAAGATGTGCCCTTAAAAAAGGTAAAGGTAATTTTATGATATTTTAAAAAGGGTTGAGTCTGCTGAATTACAGAGATATGGCAAAATAAACAAAATAGAAGAGAAGCACATCTAAGGAAGAGTAAGTATATGGCTCAAAAGAGCACGGAGTGAATGAACGTCAAGTATGGTAATTCATTTAGCTTAGTTAGTGTACATTATATTCAGGTGAATTTTCTTTTTGTTGGAAAACATTAACGTGCTGAGAAAATTTGCTTATTAACCAAAGCAAATTCTGCATTATAATCACATACATTCTACTTAAGCAATAAGAGGAAACCTAATTTGCATTATAGAAATAGTAATTGTAACAGAGCAGATAGGATTTCTAACTGTTTATGAAAACAAAAGTTTCCAGAAAACCTTCTATAGGTTTCTCAAACTCAAATGAGCTCGGGGGTGAAACTTTCATCTCCTGTAGACATGCTAATCCTCATTTAGCATGTCTAATAGTGCTAACTGAAATAGTGCAGCAGCAAGAATGGCAAACAGTATTTGAGAATTGATGGAGTTAAACCAGGGTTGACTCGCAACAATACCATTTTTCAATCGTGATCGAATCATACAATGTTCATAATCACAATCTACTAAAATGGAATAACATTTATATATATTTTGTTGTAGCATTAGTAAAATAATGTTTGAAAGCATTTTGGCACAATGCCTAACAATGAAAAGCTCAATAAACAGTAGCCATTAAGATTAAATTCAATTTCACTTTATTACTTATGTGATTTGAAGTATAATAAGTCTTTCACTGTATTTCCATTATCATAACTATTATATAATCCTCATTATTTATCTCCTAAACATTATTAAAATAGGTATCTAAATTATTTTATCATAATGATTTCTACCTTTCCAATGCACACTTTCAATATTTTTTTACATTATCCTTTTTAGAAAAAACAATTTCAACATAGCATTCCCTTGCTGATATTATTTTACACAATAGTAAGATCATATTCTTGACACCAAAAATATAAAATAAATTATAAATTATTTAGGTTATTATATTTATGTGCATAATTTTTTACTTTATAAGCCACTGAAAGTAAGAACAATAGAGTTTTCTTTTGAAATATTCTTCCATGCTTTAAAAATCAGAGCAAAACAATTTCTTCTAAGAATAATTTATTAAAACATAATTAAGATTTCTAGAGGTCTACTGAGATTTATAACAGATGGTTTTTAAACATGTGCAACTATACTTAACTACACATTTCTTTTATCATTTCATGAGTAATATCAATTACAAAACCCAATGTTTGAAAACAGACTCAACAAGGTATTGAAATTAACTTAGGTAAATGTCATCTACTTTCTTCTTTTCTTTCAATTTTGATTCCTTCCAACATATTCATATGTAAGCTTATATACACATAATAGCTCTATACACATTGTTTCCATCTGGAAAAAATAACTCTGATTACAAGTCCCAAATATTGGCTCTGTCAAGCATTAGAATTAACCAGGTAAAGTCTAATAAATTACAATGTGAGATACCATCCATGAATATAATTAGATAAGGTCGCCTATCTTTTATTTATCCCCTAAGAGACAATGTGAGTCTCAAAAGCAATATTAACCTATAATCACTAAGGTTATGTTTTAGTAAATATTTAAATAAACTTGGAAAGAATCAAGTGAAAAGAAGCATTTTTAAGTTGAAAAATACATTTGAGTGAACTTTTATAATAAAATAGATGGAAATATGTTTTAAATTAAATTTAGGTATGCATTAATATTTGTTTTTCAAATGTAGTTCTTAAAAATGTTTGCTCTGTTGGTAGACAGATCTAACATAGAATTTATCATTATGTATTATAATAATTTGTGCATCTCTATTAACAGACTTTCATCAACAGTAAATATGTTTTAATTGTTGTTATGATTGAAACAGAACTTGAAGTAAAACTGCTATTTAGAATGGATGCTGAATAAATGAATAAATGATTCAATAAAAAAAGAAATTATCTGTTGTCCTAAATGATCGATATCACAGATTTCAGTATATGTGAAACTCTGGCAGAGTTTTTATTTTTTATCTCTTACTATATTTCATTTTCAAATGCAATTAGGTCTATCTCATTTTTGGGATGACTCACAGTAGAATAGGAAATGAAAAAAGAAATAAGCAGTGCACTAACTAAATAAAGTGTGGGCTTAAAATCTAAATATTCTTGGTACAAAATAAAGACACTCTACAGTCTCTTCATTATCTTTTACCTTCAATTCTAAGGAGGTTATGTTTAAAAATGGCTACTAAATTATGTGCATTCAAGAATGTCTGCTGTTATAATTTTTCTTTTTTAGAGTGTTGTCAGGCAAACAGGATTAAGAAGTAAAAATTATAAAGAAGCAGTACCTGATTTTAGTCCATTTTGTTTAAGACTGCACAGCCAAATCCTAGAATAATATCTGAAATATAATATATATTCAATAAATTGTTTTTTTTTTAATTTACAGGATCCTTGATGTTGAAAACAAATAAAAACCTCATTAGAAACTTTCAGTTTCAGATCAGACATATAAAAACTTAGAAGTCAGCACTTACATTCTTACAAGTAAAAACTAAATAACCTCAAAGTTGATGACTTTTCTTGGACAAATCAGAAAATGGAGTTTGAAAGGCAATCTATACTTTACAATCTGGACAGATAGGCAAATCCACAAAGTCATAGTAAAGATCTGCTTACCTGGGGCAGAAGGCACTGGAGCTGTACACTGGCAAGAAAACTTACCCGTAATTTTCTTGAATTGTTGGAGGCTGATTTTGGACTACGATGAGAATGAAAAACTCCTCAGGAACATGATTGAAGGATGTTTCCAGATTTTATAAATTTTCTCTTCAAGGATTTGATCATGTTCTCACAATTAATATCTAAAAAAGATCCCCTGGTAGGTTTAGCAGGTAAAAGGGGAAAAATAATCATTGTGATTATACCAGAGCATTCTCCTCTCCAGGATAAAAATATTCTACCATATTTTTATTCCATCAAGGGAATGGCATGCCTCCCATTTCAGTCCCCCCTTCTAACATTTCTGCCTCACCTTCAGGGGAAAAATACTTAGAAACACTAGTAAAGATCACAATCTAAGAACATAGGTCCATTATAAAACTGAAATTTAATTATAATAATAGAACACGTCCCTCTGCACACCTTATCACCACACTAGCACGGGTACAGTAAAATAACAGATACACTCTTATTACCAATAAAAGAGATGCAAGACACAAATCTTCTTTCAGAAGAAGTACATATGGAAGCTAAAATCACCCAGGGAGATAGAAACAAGGACAGTCAGGGGACATTGAAGTCTCTGGAACCTATAGCTACAGTAATCATTAAATTCAGCCCAATTGCTAGCATAATTAACATAAGACCTCACACTAAGGCCTATTTACCTCAGTTCCTGTAACTCTATGCAAAATGTCTGAATTTCAACAAAATATTAAAAGGGCTGCTAAAAGACAAGAAAAATCACAATCTCAAGAGACAAAGCAAACATATGAATCAGATTTAGATATTACACAAATTTGAAATTATCTGACAAGGAAATTAAATTAACTATGATGACACAAATTATTAATTTTAGAAATAAAAGAGTGTGACATCAGTGTAAACATTAAGAGAACAAGAATATCATGAACTATATACCCACAAATTTGGTAACTTAGATAAGATGAAATAATCACTTGAAAGACACAATCTGCCAAAATTTATACAAGAAAAGATAGATGTATGAATAGACTTATATCTATTAAGAAAATTGAATCGATAATTAATAATCTTCCAAAACAGAGAGTATCAGGCCCAGATGAGTTCACTGGTAAATTCTAGTCAATATTTAAGAAAGAATTTATACCAATTCTCTACAAAATCTTCCAGAAGATAGAAGTGGAGAGGATATTTTCTAGCTCACTCAGTGAGTCCAGCATTACTCTAATACCAAAACCAAACAAAGACATTGAAGAAAACAAAACAAAATAAAACAAAACTATAGATCAGCATGAACACAGATGCAAGAATTCTTAATAAAATATAAGCATATCAAATCTAACAATATATACAAAATTATACACCATCACTCAGGAAACAGACTGTTTCAACATCAAAATCAATCAATGTAATCTATCACATCAACAGGCTAAAGAAGAAAAAACTCCCATAATCATATTAATGGATGAAGAAGAGCAATTGACAATATCCAACACCTATTCATAATAAAAATTCTCAGTAAACTAGTAATAGAGGAAACTTTCTCAAATTGATGGAGAACATC
The DNA here is from genome assembly GCA_004027375.1 of Macroglossus sobrinus. Taxonomy (NCBI): domain Eukaryota; kingdom Metazoa; phylum Chordata; class Mammalia; order Chiroptera; family Pteropodidae; genus Macroglossus; species Macroglossus sobrinus. The sequence continues at coordinate 735,351 of PVKZ01000328.1, read as the reverse complement.
CACAAAAAATTCTATAGATAGCATCAAACTTAATGTTGAGAAACCAGTTTTCACACTAAGATTAAAGACAAGGAAAGAGTGTCTCTTCACACTACTCCTTTTGAACATTGCACTAAAATTTCTAGATAGTACAGTAGGCAAAAAAAAATACATATTGTGCAGGAAGAAATAAAAATGCCTTTGTTCACAAATAACACGTTCACCTATATAGAAAATCTGAAATAATTGACAAAACAAAACAAAAAAAACAGAAACCTCTTGAAACTACTAAGTAATCGTAGCAAGCTTTCAGAACACTAAATATATAAGGTCGATCACTTCTCTATATACTAGCAATGAAAAGTGGAATTTTAAATTTTAAAATATATAATTTACATTAGCCACCACCAAAATGAAATACTTAGGTATAAATTTAACAAAAATATATACATGCTCTAAGTGAGGAAAGCTATAAATCTGTGATGGAATAAATAAAAAAATATCTAAACAAATAGAGAAATATTCTATGTTCATGAATAGAGACACTCAAGATTGCCAAGATATTCATTCGATCTACAAATTCAACTTGATCTACAAATTCAACACAGTGCCGACCACAGTCACAGAAGATTTTTGTGGGGGAGGGCGAGGCAACCCTTGTTTGACATCACAGATTTCAAGGACCTTGTTAGTTTACAGTCCCTTAATTTTCTATTTTTTACACTTACAGCACCTGGTCTTCCTAGGTGATCTCCCATCCACGTACTAACCAGGCCCAACTCTGCTTAGCTTCTGAGATCAGACAGAATCGGTCTTGTTCAGTGTAATGTGGTAGTAGACCAGTCACAAAAGATATTTTGTGGATATCAACAAACTTATTTTAAAGTTTATATAGAGAATTTAAAAAGCCAGAATAGTCACCACAATATCAAAGAAGAACAAAATTTGATCTCTGATACTACTCAACTTTAAGACTTACTATAAAGTTACAGTATCAAGATAATGTGGTATCAGCAAAAGAGCAGAAAAATAGATCAATGGAAGAGAGCACAGAAATAAACCCACAAAATACAGTTAAATGATCTTTGCAATACAATGAAACAAAGGTAGCCTTTTTCAACAAATGGTGCTGGAACAACATTTGTGAAGACTTGATACTCTTCACAAAAATTAACTCAGATTATAGAGCTAAATGTAAAATAAAAACTAGAAAACTCAGAAAATTACGTAGGAGAAAGCTTTGATTACTTTGAGTATGGTAATGATTTTAAGATACAATGTGGAAGGTACGATTCATGAAAAAAATCATTGATATGCTATATTTCATTAAAATTATAACTTCTGCTGTACAAAGATGCTGTCAAGTGAATAAGAAGACAAGAAACAGAATGCAAGAGCACATTTGCAACAGATATCAGGTAAAGGTTTGTAAGCCAAAATATACAAATAATTCTTAGAATTCAAGAACAAGAAAACAAACAACCCAATAGCAACAACAACAACAAAACAGAAATAAGACTTGAACAGTAAAAAAAACAAAAAGAAGATACACAGCATATGTATGTGAATCATCACTTTATACACCTTAAATATTCCCTACCTAATCTTACAGACTAGGTAGCTTTTAAACAACAGAAATGTATTGCTCAGTGTTAGAGACCAGAGATCCGAAATCACGGTACTGGCAGTGTTGTGTGAGGGCCTTCTTCTGAGTCTCAGACTTCTCACTGAATTCTCACAGGCCAAAAGGGGTTAGAGATCTCTCTTGAAATCACTTTTATAAGGCAAAATTCCTATTCATGAGCCCTTTACCCTCATGGCTTAAGCCTTTACCAAAGGCCCCACCTAAACCATTACATCAGCATTAGGATTTAACTTATGAATTTTAGTGAGCTCAAGCATTCAGATCATAACAGATTTATATGATTTTTTTGTTAGTTGTATCTCAATAAAAGTAGAGAAGAAAAGATATGCAAATGGAAAACAGCACATTAAAAGATGTTCAACATCATATGTCATCAGAGAATTCAAATTAAAACAACAAAGTGATTCTACTACACGCCTATTAGAATGGTCAAAATGCAAAACATTAACATCATCAAGTGGTGGCCAGGACGCTGAACAACAGGAACTTTCATTCCTTGTTGGTTAGAATGCAAAAAAAAAAAAAACCATTTTAGAGAATAGTTTACTCCTTGGTATTTACCCAAATGATCTGAAAACTATATTCACACAAAAACCTGCATATAGTTATTTATAGCAGCTTATCAAAACAGGTAAAACCTGGAAAAACCAAATGTCTTTTAGTAGATGAACAAAAAATAAACTGTGGCACATACCGATAGTAGAATATTATGCATCATTAAAAAGAAATGAACTTTCAAGCTATGAAATGATGTGGAAAAAACCTAAATATGTATTATCAAGTGAAAAGATATAATCAGAAAAGGCTACTTACTGTATGACTCCAACTATATGACATTCTGGAAAAAATAAAACTATAAAGATAGTAAAAGGTTCAATAGTTACTAGGGATTGGGGGAAAGAAAAGATGAATAGTCAGAGCAGAGAGAGTTTTTAGGGGAGTGACACTACTTTATATGATACTGTAATGGTGAATATATATTATTTTATAATTCTTCAAACCAACAGAATGTACACCAAGAGTGAACTCTAATGTAAACTATGATCTTTGGGTGATAATGATATATCAGTGTTGTTCATCAATTGGAATAAAGGTATGTCTTTTGTGTAAGATTTTGATAGTGGGGGATGTTGTGCATATGTGAGGGTGGAGGATTTATGAAAATCTCAACACTTTCTTCTCAGTTTTGTTGTAAACTTAAAACTACTCTAAAAAAATCTATTAAAATAATTAACTATGGCTAATATGTTAAGTGTTCCAATGGACTAAGTAGACACTATTCAAGTGAGAGATTGAGACTCTAAGGAGTTATCATAGGAAACAATAAAAAGAAAAACATAACAGAAATGAAAATTGTCTTTGATGCTTTTATCAGTAGACTGGATATGGCTGAGGAATCAAAAGTAAGCTTGAAGATATATCAATAGAATCTGCTCAAACTGAATGGCAAAGGAAAAAAAGAAACTGAAAATACAAAAGGGAGCTCTCAGCAATTTCAAATGTGTAGCATGTATAATTAGAAAATACTTTCCAAAATTAGTGAGAAATACCAAACCATTGATCCAAGAAGTTAACAGAACATCAAACAGAATAAACACCCTTAAAAAACTATACCACACTGCAGTAAACCAAAGCCTAAGAGATAATCTTGAAAATCAGGGAATTGGGGGAAGTGCATTACTAGAACAGAGATAAAAGTTACAGCAAAATTCTTATTAGAAATTGTGCAGCCAAGAATAAAGCATAGTGGAATATTCCAAGTGTTGAAAAAAATCTAGAGTCTATATGCCATGAAATTGTTCTTTAAAAGTAAAGAAGAAACAAGGGCTTTCTCAGATAAACAAAAACAGGGAATTCATCACCAGCATTATCTCCCTTGCAAGAAATGTTAAAAGATATCCTACAAAGAAAAGAAAAATTATATAGGCATAAATCTGGAATACAAACATAAAAAATGTCAGAGAAAGAATAAATGAAGGCAAAATAATTTTTTTGCTTTTACAAAATTGCTCTGAAGAATAACTTTAACTTTTTAAAAATAATAATAGTAATGCTTTGTGCATTCACAGTATATAATTGAAATGAATACAGCAATGTCATAAGGATGAAAAGAAGGAATCAGAAATGTGCAAATTACATGCAATACATTTAAAGTGGTATAGTGTTATTTGAAGGTGGACTTAGATTAGTAAACAATGTATATTACAATCTCTAGGGCAATCATAAAAATGTTTTTAACAGGAGTATAATTCATATGCTGAGAGGAGATAAAATTGGATTATATGAAATTCTCAATTAAAACCAGAGGAAGCACGAAGAGAAGCAAAGTAAGAAACAAAAAATACAAATGCAATGAATAGAAAAGTTATAAATATGGTTAATGTTAATCTAAATATAACAACAATCACTTAAATGCAAATGATATAAATTTAGCAATTAAAAGGACAATTAGAGTAGATAAAAACAAGACCTGGTTATATGCAGTCTATGGGAAACCCACTTTAAATATAAATTTTCTGATAGATTAATAAAAAATATATGAAGAAAAATATATCATGCTAACATTATTCTAAAGATGCAGGAGTAGCACACTTCAGAACAAGAAAAACTGTCACAGATTTAGAGGAACATCTCATAATAATAAAGGGGCCAATTTTCTAAGAAATAACAATCTTTAACATGCAAGCAGCTAACAGCATATTTTGAGTGTCAACATATGTGAGAAAAATCTCATAGAATAAAAAGGGGAAACAGGCAAATCTACTGTTATAGATGAAGTACTCAACACTCTCAGTAATTTACAGATTAATCAGGAAGAAAATCAAGGATATGATTAACTTGACCAGTACTGTACACGAACTGGATGTACTTGAAATTTATACCTTCTTTCTAAATATTAACAAACTGATTGGAAAGTTTACATGGAAAACCAAAAGACCCAGAATAGCCCACACAGTACTGAAGAAAAGCAACATTATTGAAGGACTCATAACAACCAGTTTAAAGACAATTTGAGGCTATTATAGTCAAGTTAGCGTGGTGGTGAAAGAATAAACACAGATGCATGGAAGGGAAGAAATAGGCCAAAAATAGACATATATAAATGTAGTCAACTCATCACTGACCATGTAGCACAGGAAATTCAGTGAAAACAAAATATGTTTTTCAACAAATAGTAATGAAATAATTGGGCATCTACATACACAAAAAGGAGAAGAAGGAAGGGGAAGGAAGAAATGGAGAAGAAAAAGAACATAAAAAAAATAAAGAATTTAGGAACACACTTTAAACATCTCACACACACAAAATAATTCAAGTTTGATCATATATATAAATGTAAAACACAAAATTATAAAATTCTAGAAGGAAACATAAGAAAATCTATATGACCTTGAATTTCTTGATATATTCACAAATATATAATATACAATATTTAACAATAATAGATAATATTTGCAAAAAGCTTATATCTGATAAAGTACTTGTAACAAAAATATATAGATAACCCTTAAAACTCAACAATAAGAAAACATACAACCAATTAAAAAACTGAAAAACATACAAGCAATTTAATAATGGGCAATAGTTTAAATAGACATATCAACAAAGAAGATACACAAATGACAGTAGCATAATAAAAATCTGTCAAATAATTTTCCTTTGGAGATTTAGGGAGATGTGGAGATGCCACCACATGCCTATTAGAATTGCTAAAATATACACACACATACAAACTAATGATACCAATTGCTGGCAAGGATGAAAGCCAACAAGAATTCTCATTTATTGGTGATGAGAATGCAAAATGATACAACCACTTGGAAAGTCATTTTGACAGTTTTTTTTTAACAAGTTTTGTCATATGACTAAGCAATTAATTTCCTAGTAATTTTCTCAACTAATCTGAAAATTATGTCTATACTAAACCTGCTCACAAATGTTTCTAACATCTTTATTTAGAATCACCAAAAACAAAGCAACCAATATGCCTTTAATAGGTGAATGTATAAACTGTAGTACATCCACATAGTAGAATATTATTCAGCAGTAAGAAGAAACAAGCTATCAAACACAAAAGACATAGATAAATCTTAAACAAATGTTTCTATGTGAAAGAAGCCAGCCTACAAAGGCTACATATTATATAATTCCAATTTTTTGACATTTAGAAAAACAAAATTATAAGGAACAAAAAAGTCAGTGGTTTCCAGGAATTTAGTGGGAATAAAGAGGGATTGAATAGATAAAACACAAGAGATTTCTTAAAATGAAGAAAATATTCCATAATATTATAATACTTGACATTATGCATTTGTCAAGACCTATAAACTTCACTGCATTTAGAACAAATCTTAATATATGACAATTTTTAGAAATTATTTAAGAGGTTAGAGAAGTCCAGATGAAATGCACAATATGACAAAACAATTTCATTTTTATTACAAATGTATGAAATGATTGCATTGATGGAGGTGTTTTCAAATCTATCAATATGATTCTGCATATCTTGATTCCAACTCATAATCCTGTCTAATTTATTTAATATATTAGGGCCATATTTTTGATACATACTAACTAAAAATTATTTTATATTTCTAGAAAATTCAATATTTATCATTATAAAGTGACTTTCCTTATTTTTGCAATGTCTTTCATCTTAAATATTAATATAGAGACATGCTTTTTAGATTGATGTTTAGATGGTTTAACTTTTTCTTCTTTTTATTTTCAGCCTTACTATATCCTTATATTTAAATGGCACCTATTTTAAATATAAATAGCACATGTTTTTAATCAAGTCTAAAATACTTTAATTGGAGCAATTCTTCCATATTTAATGTAATTACTGTGTATTTAATTTAAATATAATGTCACTTCATATGCATTGTACTTTTCCAACCTATATGTTCTGTTTTTCTTTTTAATTGTTAAAGTATATTTTTTATCATTTCATATTATTTCTTCTTTTTGTTTGGAAATTATAAGCACTTTTAGTAATAATCTTAGCATAACACATATGTGAAGTATTTTAGACTTATAAAGTTCTATTATTAATCTTTAAGTTTGTTCCTTTTTCCAGGAAATGTAAGGTTCTTTGAAACATTTAAACTTCATTTATCTCCTTACTAATATAAATGCCATAATTGTAGGAATTTTATTTGACATAGTTTATACCCCATATTGTCACAATTGCTTTATATAGTCATAGTTGTCTATATTTACACATATTTACCATTTTCTTTGCTGCTTCTTTCATACAACTCTATTATCTTATTCCAAATAGTTAGCTTATGTATAAGAACACTCAATAGAATTTCTGTAGTGATGGTTTGCTAGAGGTAAAATCTCTCAGATTTTATTTGTTTTAAATTATTTTACTTTATCTTTATTTTTTAAATTTTTAAAAAATTTTTTCAATTATAGTTGGCATACAATATTATATGTTTCATACCACAGCTTTTTTTTTGTCTTCACTTTTATGAAATATCTTTTTCCATTTCTTTACTTTGTCTCTATGTTTCTTTCCATCTGAAGTTAATCTCTTGTGGGAAGCAAAAATAACAATCTTGTTTCTTATTCATTCAGCCACCTTATCTTTTGATTGGAGTGTTTAATCTATTTACATTTGAATAATTTTGATAGATATGTATTATTACATTTTATTATTCATATTTTTTATTTTTCTTTCTTCTTAAAGATATCTCTGTAACATTTCTTGTAATACTGCTTTGGTGGTAATGAATTCCTTTAGCTTTTTCTTGTCTTGGAAGCTCTTTATTTTCCCTTTAATTCTAAATGATAGTTTTGCTGGGTAGGGTAATCATGGTTTTAGGACCTTGCTTTTCATCACTTTGAATATTTCATGCCCATCTTTTCTGGACTGCAAAGTTTCCATTGAGAAATCAGCTGACAGTCTAATGGAGAGCTCTCTTGTAGGTAACTAATTTCTTTTCTCTTACTGCTTTTAAGATTCCTTGTTTTTAAACTTTGGCATTTTAATTATGAATCTTAGTGTGGGCCTCTTTGAGGTCATCTTGTTTGGGCCTCTCTGAACTTCCTGAGCTTGTATGTCTATTTCCTTGTCCAGGTTAGGGAAAGTTTTTAGCGTTATTTCTTCAAATAAGTTTTCAATTCTTTGCTCTCTCTCTCCCTTCCTTCTGGTACCCCTATAATGCAAATGTTAGTACGCTTGATGTTGTCTAGAGGCCCCTTAAACTATTCTCATTGTTTGGATTCTTTTTTCTAGTCATACTGTTCTGATTGGACGTTTTCTGCTATCTTATATTCTAAATCACTGATTCAATTCTCTGCTTCATCTAATCTCCTATTAAGTCCTTCTAATGTATTCTTCATTTCAGTTATTATATTCTTCATATCTGACTGGTTCCTGTTTTCTATCTCTTGGTTAAAGTTCTCACTGAGTTCATCTACTCTTTCCCTAAGTTCAAGTTCACTGAGAATCCTTATAACCAGCATTTTAAACTCTATTGCTCCATTTTGTTTAGTTCTTTTTTCTGGAGCTTTGTTCTTTTTTTTTTTCCTTCATTTTGAACATTTCTTTGTCTCCTTGTTTAACTGTCTCTCTGTTTGTTTCTATGTATTAGGTAGGGCTCCTATACCTCCCAGTCTTGATAGAGTGGTCTTGTGTAGTAGGTATCCTGTGGGGCCCAGGGGGCAGTCTCCCTATTCAGCTGAGCTGGATGCTCCAGGAGTATCTTTTGTATGCATTGTGTCTGTGCCCTCCTGCTGTAGTTGAGTGTTGATTGCTATCTGTATGTCAGTGGGAGGGACTGACTCTCAGGTTCATTGATTGTGAGCAATTGCCACTACTATAGTGGAGGGGATGTTGTGCAGGGGCCAACCCTATGAAGAAGAATTTACCTTAGCAGGGCTCTGGTGCCTGCCCAATCTGACCTTTGGGTGTTTTTTCCCTTGAATATGGTTCCAGGTCTTACTCTGGCTTGGTCTGAAGCCTGCCACTGGGCATGCTAGCCTGGGGCCTTCTAGAAGGAAATCTGCCACAGGCCAAGATTAGCCACAGCCTGTACTCTAACTGGGGCCACCTGGAATGAGCCACCAAGCAATGTGCAGATGGGCACTACCCATGCTGAATTTAGAGGTGCCCGAAGAGGCCAAGCCATGAACCAAGGTCGGCTGCCACTGGTACCAGGCTTGAGGCTGCTCAGCAAGCAGTATGGGGCACGCTGAGGCCAGATGTTGCTTGTTTGGGTTTTGTGAACCTTTGGTAGATTTTAGGAAAGCCCACAGCATGAGCCAACACAAGCTGTTGGTGTAGAAAAGCCACTGGAAACAACTTGGTGGGCCTGCAAGTTGAGGGGGACAGGGTCTTAGGGGATCATCTGGGTGGGGAGACCAGTGTTAGCCAGGTTCATAGAGACTCAAATATGGCAACTGCCTGCTTCTGCATGCAGGAGCAGGGAGGGTTCAACAAAGAAACAATAGATTTTGCCAGCACTTCTGTCCAGGAGAAAGCTGCCCTTCCAGTTCTTGTCCTGAAACCAGACAATTCAATTCCTCCCCCTACATCTCTGGCACTTTTCAAGCTGCTGTTCCAGATTTGGAGCTCAGGGCAAATGCGGCCTTCAGTGAAAAGTCCCTGCATGGTCCTTATATTTTAGTTGTGATTTTGATTTGCTTGTGAGAGAAGGCCAGCACAAAGTTTACGTATTTCATCATCTTGGCCGGAAATCCCTTTATCTTCATTTTTAAATAATACTTTTGTGATTTTTAAATAGGTTGGTCATTTTTTTACATAACTTGAAGCTACCTTTCTTCTATTTTTCCTTTCCATTATTGCTTTGAAAACTGTCAGCATGTTCTCCTCTGAAATAATCTTTTCTCTGGCCTTTTTAAGGTATTTTATTTATACTACTTTTCTGCAATTTCATTATGATGTTTGTAGTCTTGAATTTCTTCTATATCCTGCTGAAGAATATTTTGGCTTCTTAAATACTCATGATGTTTCTCATCAGTCTGGAATGTTCTAAGCCATTATGTCTGCAAATATTGACTCTGCCCCCATTTTCTTTCCTCTCTCTTTCTGTAATCCATTAAATATATGTATCATTGATGTTGTTATCCTCTTTTACGCATAGTACAATATTTTGTATTTCCACATCTTTTGATGTATCTTTCATTCACTAATTCTCTTTTCAGTTGGGATTATATGCTCTTAAACTATCTTTTTATTGTATTGTTCAATATAATTTTATATACAATGTTTCTTTTCATAATTTCTACCCAAAATTTAAATTTGGCTTTCATCTCTATAAACATAAAAAGCATGGTTTTTTTAAATAATTGTTGTCTAATAAAATAATTCAAATATTAGATTATTGGAAGTGTATTTATGTTGCCTCTTGTTTCTGCTGAGACTGATTTATGTCTTTTTTTCATGTGTTTCTTATTTGGTTGTTTACTAGATATAGTGTTTGAAAATCTTTTTCAAGACATAATTTGAGGCTTAAGGTGCTTTTTTCCTTCAGAGAGAATATATTGTTTTCAGCTGTTAGGCACCAGAGGGCACTAGTAAACCAGGACTAACGCTGGACGTTGGTTTCTGTACCTCGACTTACCAGGTCATATTTTCAGAGTAAAAAAGACTTTCATCTGAGCCTTCTCACTGGTAGCAGCTGACTTTAATTTATATCCTTTCAGCTTGTTAATTTGCAGAAAGAATGGCTTTACCTCTACACTGGCAAAAGCTCCTGAGATAAAAGTATTTATTAGAAGGTGTGGGGAGGGGAGGGAAGCTCTTATGAGTACTTGACCATCATGGTAAGAAAAAGGGTTGGGTCCTCGCCTGTCATGGCATTGGACTCTACATTATCTCAGTACAGCAGCTTCTTGATCTCTGATGAACTCTTAAGAAACATTTTAAAGAGAGAAGTGTTGATGCTATTACTTAGTCTAAAGTCAGTAGTCTAATTAGAGCTCTTCAAATGACTATTTAATCTCTCATTTCAGCTGCCATTTGAAATTAATGCTTGATTCTCCTTCATGTAAAACTTCCTGTGGACAAAACTCCTCATGATCAGTTCCAGCATTATGGAATGAATGATGATCAGGGTTGCCAGATAAAATATGTCTAGCTAAATTCGAATTTCATATAAACAATGAATATTTTTTAAATATAAATATGACCCAAATATTGCATGGGACATACTAATATTTTTAAATTTTTCATTGTTTATTTGAAATTTAAATCTGTTGTCCTTTTTTGTTATTTGTTAAATTTGGCAAACTTAGGAATGGCTGACAAGATAAAAATTTGAAATTCCAGCAAGAAATGAGCTTCAAAGAATTTCAGAAGTTAAACAGTTTTCTAAATTTATTTCAGCAATTAGAGTGAGATCCAGTTATAACATGTTTAGTAATACTTTAATGTAATGTTTGTTTCAAGTGGAATTAAAGGATCTCAGCATATAAGCTTCAGAATTAAACCAATACAAACTATTAATTGTTACGGAGCGCACCCGGACAAGATGACCTCAGAGCCAAATTAAAATCAAAAAGAAAATTTTATTACGAATTCGAATCCAGGCTCAAGCCTCCACTGATGCAGCAGCGAGAACAAGAACCCTGATCCTTAGCATGGGGTTCCTTATATTAGGTTTATGGCAGGCTAACTTGGCGCACGCGGGACAGGTTGCAGTTCCTTATTGGCTAATCATATGGCCTGATTATGGCCTGACCTTTAAGCAAGCGAACAGGATGTCTGGGTGGAGAATTCCGGCCCTTGGTCAGAGGGGATTGCAGTCTACCTTGCTGGGGGAATTTAAAATTTTCCATTCCGCCATCTTAGATCTTACATCGCTGTCTTAAATACATAAGTTCTCATGACCCATTACATTAATGTCTCAATTAAACCATTTTAAGGACTAGATTTTTTAAGGGTTTCTGGTTAGAGATAAAAATGCAAATATCATGAAAAGATTTATACTATTTGCTAATGCTAAAGTAATTATAAAGTATTCTACATTCTTTTGTGGAAAATTTTACTGAACCACATTTTGAAGTAAATTATATTAAAAAAAAACTTAGACAAAGTTTTTAAAAAAATTACCATAAGAATCAATCCTAGCAGCCAAATCTTCCTCCTCCTAACCTCTCACCATTCAGGAGTACACTGAAAAAGAACACTCCCTGATACTTATACCTCATTTGTAATTTTCCAATTGTGCTCAATGTCTTGTATCAACTTATTAGCAAAACATTCTGTTTTCTATATGTAGTTATATGTATTAATTATATTCATTAGTGAAATTATCTTACATACTAGTTTAGCATCTGCCAGTAAAACTATTATATTCTTAAGGTGATATACACATGCAGGAATAATAAATTTAAGTTATTAATTTTATGAGGACAGTTTTACTTTGTGATAAATTAGCTACTACAATTTCAATATAGTCTTGACTTAAAAGTAATATTTCATATTTGAGAAATATATTTTCACTTGAATTTTAAATCTGGGTTTATTTCAAACCTTGTAGTATTTTTTCTAGTCTTTTACCACATATTTATATGTATATTATATAATTATATATACTATATATACTAAATTATATGTACTATATAATTTCGTTATCAGAAAGATTCTATCCTCTCATTCACTTTGCCTTCATCTTCGTGTATCATCAAATTAAATGTACTTGCATCTGCTTTCCATGTCTAGATCACTTATGCAGATTAGAAAAAGGAAAAAAGCCAAAACCTAGAAAACTTTTGAACTATTCTCAATATTTTCTAAAAGTCTGACACACTTCTTTTGAAATGTATTCTGTTTTAAGTTTTAGCAAGTTCTTTTTCTATTGCCAAGTTTGCCCTAAACAATTCAATTACTCACATCCCATTTCTTTGTTTAAAACTGCTCATTATAACAAAGATTGAAACCATCATTGAAATGTTACCCAATATAAAGGAAAAAAGGATTCAAAAGGAACATAGGTTTAATTTCAGTACAATTATTGCTTAGTTTTTTTTTTTCCTAGTTGACAATAATCTCCAATTATTTTTCAATAAATGAGAAAGAAAAGTGTTTGGATGTTTGTGTTCTGTTTCGTTTTCAAGTACCAGTGCTTGATTATCATTAAGTAATTGCAATGTCTCTAGATTCCATTTGAAATGATACTATCTGAAGCTCTATTAGTTAGGATACAGGCTTTAGCTACTACAACAAAATGCAAATATCACAATATTTTAAGAAAATTACTTTTTTTCTTATGTCAAAATCTGAGGTAAACTATTGTGGGTTCCAGGCCTGGCTGTGATCCAGGCTCACAGCTAAGAATAGGACCTCAGATTTAGAATGTTACATTGTTAGGAACCATTCTTGCTGAATGCCCTACAGATAGGATTAAAGTTGCCTGCAAGCTAGAGGTTTGCAGGGCAGGTGGGCTCTGTACTGAAGGAGGAAGTTTGGCTTAATGGATAGAGTTGAATTCCTTGACAAAAGGAATAAGGAATGGAAAACAGGAACAAGGATGTTTTGAGAGAACTTATGTAAATGTCAGCAATTGTTAGAATATCTGTGGGTTTTGCTTTTCATGCTTTTCCAAGGGTATAAGTATGCTGTGCTAAATAAACTGGGGCGGGGGGGGGCACAGTATTTTCTGTTAGCCCTCCTGACTCTATCTTTTGTCTCTCTTTGTTTTTTTTTTCTTAATTCTCACTCCCCGTCTGGGGAACTAACTATTCGATTTTGGCCGGCAAGCTCCAGCATTACATTACTGAGCAGGGAGCCTGTGCCTAAAATATGTAAACATACTTCAGCTTATTGTATCATGCATGTATGGCTCAATTCCACTATTGACCAGAAGGGAAGCACAAGAAGAGGAGCACAAGAAGGGGAGCACAAGAAGGGGAGCAGAAGCAGAGCAGAAGGAGAAGTGTGCTCCTGGCAATAGAATTGCACTTCCACAACAGAAGCGGGCTCCTTGAAATAAAGTTGGTGCTGGCTGTTTCATTCTCTTGTCAGTCCCTCGTGCTTTCTTTCAACTGGGTGTCTCACCACCTAAACCTTTCCTTCTCTATCAGCTTGGCACTGGCAACTATGCCTAATATTTACTCTACAATATTAATAATACCAGCTCCTTCAGCTTTTTTCTCTACCATCCTCAAAAGGTAGCTTTTATTGTCTATTCCAGGAAGGCATGCCAGCTCCCATCGTTACATACATATCCTGGCCACAAGCAAGTGGAGGATATGCTATGAGAAGAAAGATAGCTGTAGTCAGGCACTCTCTGGACACCTTAGCAGCTTCTGAGGGAAAGTGACTCCAATCTTCTCCTCTTATGTAACCATGTGCCCTATAGGCATGCGGGGGCTCCTGTAACTTGGCAGTGTGCCACTATTGTTTAACCTGTGCATATAAATGTGCCACTGCCCTGCAATGCTAGCTGTGCCTCTGCTGGAATAAAGAGTTAGGTCACAGTTGGCTACAGCTCCCCGCATTTGCTTCCAACTGCCTGAGCCTTGTACTCCTTACCTTGGAAACTCGAATCTACAGCAACACACATGCCCTTTCATTTTAAGGGTTCAACCCATAAGTTATAGCATTACTGCTCATATTTCATTGGCTAGAATGCAGTCATGTAGACAAACCTAGTTATAAGAATGTTTGGGAATTTCTTTAGCTTTACAGCTATGTTCACAGCAAAATTCAAAGTATTCTCTACTAAAAGATGAGGGGAGAAGTGGATATTGGGAGACAGCAAGCAATCTCTAGTACAGTAGTCATGTATATATTTTCTTCATTTACTTAAATTGGTCAAATATTTTTTTTTCTCTTATGTGCCTTGTACAATGCCAGATGGCTAAGAAGCAGATATCACAAAACTAGGTTCCTTTTCTCAAACACATATTGTTTCTGTATAGTCAATGAAACAAATATTATTTAAATAAAAATGCAAACCAATTATGTTGCAGACCAAGTTGTTTATGCAAAGATTATAACATAAAGATATTATAGAGTCTTGAAGAAAGAGTAAGATCATCCAGAGAAGAGAGTGAAAATTATACAATAGAGAGAGAACAGAATAAGTTAAAAGATGTGAGACGAAAATAAATCAATGATGAACTTAAAGGATATTATAGGGAACAATAACAAAAGCAGCAATGTAAAGAATTTTTATTTTCAAAAAAAAAGAAGTCACTGAAAGATTTTTAAGCATTTTCCCTTTGTCATCTGTTGACACAATCTACCAGTGGGTTTATGCATTCACCAAAATAATCCTATAAAAACCCTTCAAAGATACCCCCAAAAATTTAAAGTCTATAATTTATTTGGTTACTAAATAAATTTTCATGTTTTAGTTCATCCTTGGATTTTGCTTTATCATGTTTCAAAATATGGCTCTGCTGATTTTTAGCTGACCCCTTCATTTCTAGGCATCATTTGTGACTGTGTTATCAAAATATTATTTTTGAGCAGTTGTGTCTTAATCTTTTTATTAAAGTTACCTCTCTAAATTTTTCTAAATTTTGGGTCTAAATTGGATTATATTTTAGAATCCTATGGTATAATAGAGTCACTTTCTCCCAATGTTAATTTCATTAACATTGGAATATTCTGAAATTGAGTAGATTATGTTTGAAAATAAAGTACAAATATAGTGACTTAAAAAATTAAGGTAATGTTTATTTTCTAGGATATATCTTTGACTTTTCAGTAATATTGAAGGATCTGCATTGGGTTATAAATCATAATATTTTATATGTAAGTAATAGTAGCAATCACTAGCCAATTGTTTTCATTTAAAAATTAAGGTTTATTGAGATGTGTCACTTCAAAAGATACATGAAAGATAAAGAACAATATTGACATCATAATGCAGCTCTCCTAATTCACAGTTCAGTGATCCTTCCCTACAACTCTGTAAGTGCCATTGCATTTTGGTGAATGATGATCTGAAATGAATAGATTAAGCTATAAAGTAAGATATAAAATCTCTGTTGTGTTTTCCCTTGCCACACTAATCAATTGAAATAAGTGGGTTAAGGCATGAATGAAAGCAAAAAATTTAAACACCAAATCTAAGTATTCTGTTCTATTTTGTCATACTCTGTCACTAAATAATACCATGTTATGTCTTATTAAAATAAACACACCAATATACAACATACTTAAAATATAACTATGTAATATATGTGAAAACTTGAATAGAATTATAACTTAAATATATTTTAAAAGCTGTATAGTTTAGCTCAATTTATAATTTCAAAAATTAATTGATAAGTTGATCATTGATAAAGACAATTATGACATAAACTTATTTATTTATTTATTTATTTATTCATTATTTATTCTTTTATAGTGACATTGGTTAACAAAATCCAATAAGTTCCAGCTGTACACTTTAACAATAAGGTATATATATATATATATATTTACCCTGTGTGTTCACCTCCCATAGTTAGAATTCTTACTGTCACCACACATTTGACCCCCTTTACCACATCTACCTCCTCCTTCCCCCTTCCTCCTTCCTTTTACCCTCTGGTAACCACTAGTCTATTGCCCATGACCCCGAGTCTCTGATTGTTTGTTCTGTTCATTTGTTGTTTTTAGGTTTATATCCCACATATAAGTGATATCATGTGATTTTCAACTTTTTCAGTCTGATTCATTTTGCTTAGTATGATTATCTCGAGGTCCATCCATGTTGTTGCAAATGGCAGTATTTTATTTCTTCTTATGGCTGAGTAATATTCTATTGTATATCTGTACCACAGCTTCTTTATCCAATCATCTATTGTATGACACTTCAGTTGCTTCCATGTCCTGGCCACTGCGAATAATGCTGTTATGAATATCGGTGTACAGATATCTTTTCGGATACGGGTTTTAAAGCCTTTGGGGTAAATACTCAATAGAGGGATTAGTTTTTTGAGAAACTGCCATACTGTTTTCCATAGTGACTGTACCAATTTGAAGTCCTACCAGTAGTGTATGATGGTTCTTTTTTTCTCTACATCCTCTCTAGCATTTGTTATTTTGATATTACTCATCCTGTTAATAATAGTTATTCTAATAGGTGTGAGATGGTATCTCATTGTGGTTTTTATTTGCATTTCCTTAATAGTTAGTGATGTTGGGCATTTTTTCATATATTTCTTGGCTATTTGTATATCCTCTAGAGAGAAGTCCCTTGCCCATTTTTTGATTGGATTATTTTTTGTTGTTGTTATTGAGTTGTATGAGTTCTTTGTATACTTTGGAGATTAGGCCCTTATTGGAGGCTTTGTTTGCAA
This sequence comes from Macroglossus sobrinus, assembly GCA_004027375.1. Lineage (NCBI taxonomy): Eukaryota > Metazoa > Chordata > Mammalia > Chiroptera > Pteropodidae > Macroglossus > Macroglossus sobrinus. The sequence goes on along the minus strand of PVKZ01000328.1, from coordinate 718,451 downwards.
ATATATTTTTCCATTTGAATAGTTGTCTCTTTACCTTGTAGACAATTTCTTTTGCTCAGCAGAAGCTTTTGAGTTTGATATTGTTCCAGTCATTTATTTTAGCTTTTATTTCCCTTGCTTTTGAGCTCAAATTTATAAAATCCTCTTTAAGTACATGAGACTTGAGTTTAATTCTTATGTTTTCTTTTATGCATTTTATTGATTTTGGTTCTATATTCAGGTCCTTAATCCATTTTGAGTTAATTTTGGTGTGTGGTGATTCTTTTACAGGTGGCTTTGAGTTTTCCTGGCACCATTTATTGAAGAGGCTTTTCTTTCTCCACTGTATGTTTTTGGCTCTTATGTCGAAATTATTTGCCCATGTAAGTATGGGTTTACTTCAGGACTCTTGATTCTGTTCCACTGGTCCATGTGTCTGTTTTACTGCCAGTACCATGCTGTTTTGATTACTGTCACTTTGTAGTATAATTGGAAGTCGGGCAAAGTGATGCCTCCAGCTTCATTTTTTTTTTTTCTCAGGATGGCTTTGGCAATTTGGGGTCTTTTGTGCTTTCATACAAATATGATTTTTTTTCTGTTTCTTTAAAAAAAATGATAATGGGATTTTGTTGGGGATTGTATTAAATTTGTAAAACATATACCTATATGTTTTAGGTAATATGGTCATTTTAACTATGTTGATTCTTCCTATCCAAGAACACAAAATATCTTTCCATTTCCTTGTATCTTCTTTGATTTCTTTTTATAGGGTCTTATAGTTTTCATTATATATGTCCTTAACATGTTTCATTAGATTTATTCCTAGGTATTTATTCTTTTTGTTACAATTGCAAAAGGAATTATATTTTCCACTTCTTTTTCTGACACTTTATTATTAGAGTATAGGAATGCTATGGATTTTTGAACGTTGATTTTGTATCCAGAAACTTTACTGTATTTCCTTATTGTTTCTAGTAGTGTTCTTGTGGAATCTTTAGGGTTTTCTATATAGAGAATCAAGTCATCCACAAATAGTAACAGTCTGACTTCTTTCTCTTCCCTGGTTGCACTTGCTAGGACCTCCAATATTATATTGATAACAGTGGCGATAGTGGACAGCTGTGCCTTGTTCCTGATCTTAGAGCAAAGATTTTTATAATTTTTTCACCTTTAAGTATAATGTTGGCTGAGGGCTTGTCATATATGGCCTTTATTATGTTAAGGTACTTTCCTTCTATACTAATTTTGTTAAGTGTTTTGATCATAAATGGATGCTGTATCTTGTTGAAGGCTTTTTCTGCATCTATTGATATATGATCATATGATTCTTATGTCTTAATATGTTTATATAGTGAATCACATTAATCAATTTGAGTATGTTGAACCATCCATTTGCCCCTGGGATGAAACCCACTTGATCATGGTGTGTAATCTTTTTAATATGTCGCTAGTATCTTAGAATTTTTGCCTCTGTGTTCATGAGAGATGTTGGTCTGTAGTTTTCTTTCTTTGTGTTATCTTTACCAGGTTTTGGTATCAGAGTAATATTGGCCTCCTAAAATGAGTTGGAAAGTATTGCTTCCTTTTCAGTTTTTTGGAGGAGCTTGAGGACAATAGATATTAAATCTTCTTTGAATGTTTGATAGAATTCACCGGTGAAGCCATCTGGTCTTAGACTTTTACTTTTTGGTAGGTTTTTGATGATTGTTTCAATTTCCATACTGCTAATCAGTCTATTTAGATTTTCTAGCTCTTCTTGATTCAGTCTAGGAAGTCTGTATTTCTCTAAGTAGTGGTGCATTTCTTCTAGGTTACTAAATTTGGTGTTATATACTTTTTCATAGTATTCTTGTATGATCCTTTGTATTTTTGCAATACCAGTTGTAATTTCCCCTCTTTCATTCCTGATTTTGTGTCCTTTCTCTTTTTTCTTTAGTGAGCCTAGCCAGAGGATTATCAATTTTATTAATCTTCTAAAGGAACCAGCTTTTTGTTGCATTTATTTTTTCTATCCTTTTTTTTGTTTTCAATGTCATTTATTTCTGCTCTAATTTTGATTATTCTTTTATTCTCCTGACTTGAAGCTTCATTTATTCTTTCTTTTCTAGTTTTTTTAAGATGAAGCATTAGGTTGTTTATTGGGGCTCCTTCTTGTTTTTGGAGATAAGCCTGTAATGATATGAACTTTCCTCTTAAGACCACTTTTGTCATGTGGCAAAAGTTTTGATATGTTGTGCTATCACTATCATTCATTTCTATGTGTCTCTTGATTTCTCTTTTTATTTCATCTGTTACTCAGTTATTCTACAGTAGCATTTTGTTCAATCTCCATGTATTTGTGGTTCTTTCTGATTTCTTTTTTGCAGTATCAAAGCATTATGATCAGAGAATATGGTTGGTATGATTTCAACTATCTTATATTTGTTGAGGCTAACTCTGTGTTCCAGTGTGTGGTCGATTCTGGCCCTGCTTTTATCTGTTTCTCTCTTTAGTTCTGTTGGTAATTGCTTTACATACGTCAAGGCTCCCTAATTGGGAGCATAGATATTAATACTTGTTATATCTTCTTGGTGCATGATTCCCTTTATAATTATGAAGTATCCCTCAGTATCTTTCTTTATCTTTTTTATTTTAAAGTCTAGTTCGTCCAATATTAGTACTGCTACTCTCGCTTTTCTCTGAATGCCATTTGCTTGAAATATCATTTTCAACCCTTTCACTTTGAGTTTATATTTGTCTTTGGAGCTGAGATGTGTCTCCTGGAGGCAGCATATGGTTGGGTTTTGTTTTTTGATCCATTCTGCAACTCTATCTCTTTTTATTGGTGAGTTCAGTTCATTACATTCAGAGTGATTATTGAAATATAAGGTCTTCTTATAGCCATTTTATCTTTTGCTTTTGATAGCTTGGTGTTTCTATTGCTTCCTTGTCCTTGTGTTTCTGTTTTATTTATTTTGGATTGTTTTTGTGCTTTTTGCCTCTGGTTCTTCTTGTTTTATGTTATATACTTCAGTTCTAAATCTTTGGTGTGTGGTTACCATTACAAATATGAAAGAAGATAGTTATAAATATACAGTTGTCCATTTTCTTCTGTGTATGCTTTGTCTCCTTTCCCCTTTGTGAGTTTAAATCTTTGAATTCTCACCTTTTCAGTCATTATCTCAGTTTGTTTCTATGTATGTTCAACATTCATTATCTTGCTGTAGCTATTCTCTTCTTATTATTTAAGGTTATAATGCCCTGTTATTAGTAAGGGTTGCACTCCTCTGCTTCAATTTGCCTGATAGTCTCCTTATTCCTAATTATGTTTTTTTTTTTGTCATTGTGTTTTAAGTGAGCTGACCTCTTTCAGTATTTTTTGTAGTGCAGGCCTCATAGTGGAGAATTTCCTCAATTTTTGTATGTTTGGAAAGGTCTTAATTTCTTCTTCATATCTAAAGAAGAGCTTAGCTAGATACATTGTTCTATGTTGGTAGATCCTTTCACTTAATAGTTTAAATATTGCGTTCCACTTCTTTCTGGCTTGCAAGGTTTATGCCAAGAAGTCCAACAATAATCTAATGGGTTTTCCTTTATAAGTTACTATTTTCTTCTTCCTGGCTGCCCTGAGAATTCTGTCTTTGTCATTGATTTTTTTGTAATTTTAATGCAATTTGTCTTGGTGGCTTGAGATAATTGGGTGTTCTTGAATTCCAAGCTCAAGTTCATTCTTTATATTTGGGAAATTCTCATCTACTATTTGTCTGAAAGTGTTTTCTAGTCCCTGACCCTTTTCCTCGCCTTCGATAGTGCCCATTATTATTATGTTTCCTCTTCTGATGGTGTTAGTTAGTTCTTGTTTATTATTATTTTTCATTGTTTGACTTCTCTCTTATTCCTTCTGATTTTTTTCTAGATTTCTGTCTTCAATATCACTGATCCTTTTCTCCATTTGGTCGACTCAATTTCTCAAGCTTGCTATTTTATTTTTCAACTCTTGCAGTGCATTTTTTAATCTCCAGATCTATTCTGTTCTTTTTGAAGGTTTCAATTTCCTTGCTAAAGAACTCATTCTGCTCATCTCGTTGTTTTTTTTCAGTTCTTGAAATTGTTGATATGACTCATTTCGGAACTCACTGAGTTTTTTCAGAAGTACCATCCTGAATTATCTGTCATTTAATTTGCATATTTCTACACGGGTAAGATTGTTTTCTGGAGATTTTTCTCTTTCTTTCTGAAATTCTTGTCACCTTGGTTTTTCATGGTGTTTAATGAACTATTTTGTCACCTGGGTGTTAATGAAAGTGTACTTTTTTCCCAGAAAGAAGAATTATTATATAAAGGTCTGTCTCTTTAGCTTGTTACAAATAAGGCACTTTTCTTTTGGTTTCCAGTAGGTGGCATTTAAGCCTGTTGGATTTCTGCTTTATATAAAGCCTTAATAATGCCTTTTTTTTTCCTTGTAGATGTTTAACCATGTTCACCACCCTCAGTCTCAGTGTTAGTGACAATTTTGGTAGTGTTTGTTTAGATTCCCTTGGGGCTTTGTGATTTCTGTCTCAGAGGCTATGCAGGGAGGAAACTTCTGGGTTGAGAGTTGGGTCCTGTGGCTCTGTCTTCATTTTGCAATTGCAGCTGGTAAAAATCAACTGTTGTTTCTCTGCATCTCTCATCTCTGCTTTCTGCCCTGATGACTGGGCCCCGCTGCCTGCCTTATGGAGTTCATAGTTCTCCCAGGTAGGGCTGTTCAGGTAACACACTGATCCTACCCCCTCTCCCTCCTCCTACAGAAAGCTCCAGCTGCTGCGAGAGGCAGCTTCTTTTATTTCTTCCTGTCTGGGAACATCTCTCACTCCACCATGTTTCCCTGGCATAAGCTTAATTAAAAACCACCTTTTTATAAATAAATAGTACAGCAATATTTGTTGTATCCAATGGTTTATAATAAAGGCACTAGTAAGCTTAAGCAAAAGCAGAGTTTCTTATTAATCCACTGGAATGTATTAGAGCATTTGGTTTTCACTTAAGCATCTTAAAGAGGTGATTTACTGCTCTCACCAAAACTACTAGAAAAATGTGTAAAATTGAACTCTATTTAAGTAGAAGAATCAAGATGTAAAGAACAAAGAGGAAAACAGCTTCCAATGAACCCTTAAATATTCTAAAGTGTGGGTTAATTGTCACCCAGAAGAAATTGTTGTAATGAAGATGTTCAAGACTATCTGCCAAGGGAAGTTTAAATGGTCTTAGTACAAATTTTATAAAAATTCTCAAAATTAAGTATTGAAATGTAAGCAAACATTTCAAAACATAATGTTAAAAGCTTCAAATTATTTGTATATAAATATTTAATGATCATAATTCAAAGATTTCCTTTTCTTTTATTATTTTGAGATTTAGTGTTTTTATCAAAGCTATGAAGAAATATCTGACATATCAAGATGGTATTTTTTAAAAAAATAATGACTATATTAAATTTATAATCTTGGCAATTCATGTTTCTAAATCTGGTTGCATATAAAAAATGAACAGAATACATTAATGCAAGAATGCAAAAGCACTGAGCTTCTTCCAGCCTAGATTATCAACTGTTCAATCTTGACTACATTGTAGCTCTGTCTCCATTCCATGCAGCTAAGCCCTCTTTTCTCCCTATGGACTCAACATTGAACATACAGTTTTAATAAATGACATCTGTTTTCCTTTTTTTCCCCCGTTTCACAAAGATTTTTAAGCTTATGAAATTTGAACATACCTAGAAAGTGGGCATGCAAAGCATAAAATGGTATTCCTCTAGTGTTTATTAGTTTTAATTGCTTAATCACCATTTTGGACTAATGCACAACAAATTACATTGCTATTGACTGGTTATACCTCTGGGTTAAAAATTAAAAAATAAAATAAATTTTTCATTTAATTGTTTAACTTTAAAAGTACCCAATAACATTTTTTTTTTTAATTTAAACAAAATAGCTGAGATAGATACCTTTGGTATTCCTGTGACACATCACAGTATTTTTTAAATTTAGTATATGAGAAGAATATTTTTAAAAATCTTTGATCTAATTAATCTTCAATCACTATTTATCATCATAATAAAATATATGTGTGTGTATTAAAAATATGTAGAGAACAGTGGATGCATTAACTAATTGATGAGTATTTTCAGTAATCACTTAACATAGCCTAAATACCATATTTCATTTAATCTAAGATACAGATTTTTTTTCACATTTTAACATTTCTGAAATCAGTATGTGTCTAAAAATGCCTGCCCATGTGAATCAAAACAAGCAGAAAGGTTTTGAGGGTTCTTAGTTCCAGAGACAATAGAGAAGCACACTTTTAAGAAATATTGCATTACAAACACTCTTAATGTCACATAGAACAATTTATGTAGAAAAACAAAAATATTGACAACTCTGGGTCAAAATACCATTTATAATTATCCAATTTATAATATGAAGAAGTTTCAGAAATACATTATCTAATTTACTTTACACACACATGTGTAGAGAGAAAATAAATTTTTATTTTTTATTTTTATTTTTTACTTTAAAACAATATTTTTAGAAATCTATGTGTAAAAAAATCTAAAAATCCCTTTTAAGTAAGTATAAAATAAGCTGTCTAAGTGATAAAAAGCATTATATTAGAATATAATTGACAGTATTTTTTTATTCTTAAGTAAGAAATAAAATGTGGTATATTTTAGTATAGCAGATACTTTGGGTACCCAGCTCCACCATCCCTTGACGTACCCTTGGTTTTAGCAGCAGCTATGGTAGTAGTTTCTGTGCTCACTGACAATGTTCAATCTAAAGATCCCAGGCTCTATTTATGAATTAATCCAAATTAAAATCCAATCTTAAATTTGATTAATTATGATAATTGAAATGAACAAGTTTTTTTAAAAGAGAAAGGTGAATACACATTTTATAGTAAACTGAATATTTATGAAAATTATCCATTCAAACTACCTTTTGCTCATAAAATTTTTACTAAAATAAAAATATTAAAGCCAGCTGCAATAACCTATTATTCTCACCCCTCTAAATGCCAAAAGTGTGCTTCGTTTCTGACATATATTACAACCAATGTCTCCAATTAATGGAATACAGGAGTGATACGTAATTTAAAACACTTGAATTTTATGCAGTAATAGAATACAGATTTTAAAGCACATTTATATATGTTATAATCACACACATTTTATCATGATAAGAAAATGCCTAAAATTGTGTCATTTGTAAGGAGCATAAATTCCTAAGCATATTGCATATCTTATCTACTTCTACCCTTTCATATTAGCTAAACAGAGAAATTAGAGATTTCTTCAGCTATGCTTATAGGATACACATTTACTCATGGTAACATGACAAAACACATGTGCTATGCCATTTTCATAATTTTTGATTAAACAAGTATTAACATTAATAAATTCTCATCGCACATGTATCATGTTCAATGTAATATGTGCTATAGAAACTTCTAAAATATTAGTAAGGATTCTTTATAAGCCCTTATGTTGCCTACTGTAGATAAATGACAATGACATAAAATCAATAGAATACAACTCTCGAAATATAAATAAAATGCAGCTAGCATTAATATGATGGCTAAGTGGAGAGCCAGGGAAGGGAGGGAGCAATTGGGGGGATCGTTTTATGAACAATATAGATGTCTAACCAATGTATTATATACTTTAAACAAATTTAAATAAATAAATTTATTTTTAAAATTTTCTAAAAAAAATTTTAAATGAAAGTTCATGAAGGAAGAAATCATATGCCTTAGTAAATTAAAGAAACCTTCTGGAGTCTTGCCATTTAAGTAGGGTCTTAAAAAATGAGTAGATACTAGTCATAAGAAGAAAGGAGAAAATTTGTGAGCCAGGACTCAAAGATGATAAATGCTGATTCAACAAGCCAAAGGCTGCTCAGTGTTGCTAAGACATGGATAAAATGAAGAAAACACAAAATGGTGATGAGGACCTGTCACAGAAGCTCTGCATGTGAGGCTAAGGAACTGGTATAACCAAGATGGGAAATATTGGAGGTGAATAGGAGGAGGGCTGGGATAAAAGGTCAAAGGAGAGGATTATTTGAAAAGGAAGATGATAATATCAAATGCTACAGAAAAAAATGGAGGTAAAGATGCCTGTCAAAATGCAACTGACTTACAATGTCAGAGTTTTTTGAGAGTATAACAAGTTGTGAAATTTTTAATTCAAGGGGTAAAAGAATGAGAAACCACCAATAAAGACATAAATTACTCTTGCAAAAAGTTTTGAGAAGGAAAAGGAAAAAAGCTAAACCTTGCACTTTCTTATTTTTTAATATTTTGCTGATGAACTTTGCCATTAAAAAGCACCAGTGTTCTTTTTAAAAAATAATATTAAATTATATTTCTCAGCCCTACTAACATTTCATTGATGACAAAAAATAATTTGTGTTTTGGCTTCATGGTTATATCATTTCTCCAAAACCAAAGGCCATATATAAAACACATAATTGTGATTTCCTATAGGACAAAAGGAATAAATAATCAACAAATGATAGAAGTTAAATTTGACCAATTTTCAAATTTACAGCTGCTGAATATTTAGAATTTTCTTTTTAAATAATAAATTTAATAAAAATAATAATAATAATTAACAAAATAAATTATAATGATTCATTATAGGAAAAGAATAATATATAGATTAAAATAGAATAAAGTACTCATAAACTAAGAATCTTAAACTAAAAATCCAAATACCACTTTTAATATTTTGAGGTATAGTCTACCTTTTATAAAGAAGAATAAGCATGTATAAGTTTTAATTCTACTCTGTCATTTACTAGTTATGCCATTTTGTACAAATTACATTATTTCCCAGAGCCTCAGTTTGTTTATTTATTAAATGGAAAAGTAACATATAAGAGTGTTATGAGAATTAAATAAATCAAACACATAAATTTCTTATACCAATATTTGGCACATAATCAAAGTTAGTTGTTTTTTTTTATTTTTTATGAATGTGCATGTTTTAGTATACTTGCATAAGTCACAGGAAATAAAAGGAATCACATGATACAAATAGTTCATTTAAATACAAATATATTTTTGTTTTTATATTCATTAAGACAAAAAGTTGGAGACTTTTTCTAAAATACAAAAAAACATAAAATGAGTATTTCAAGCTTTAGGTTCCATATTATCTCTATGACAGCTACTCCACTCTGCCATTACAGCATAAAAGCAGCCATTGAGAACACATATGTATTTACATGACTGTTTTTCAATAAAAATTAATTTATAAAAGCCAGTAGTGGGCCTGATTTTGTCCACAGGTTGTAGTTTGCTGATTTCAGACCGGAACATCATTTTCTGGCTGTTTTAGCCAACATCCAATTCTTGAATACATAAATTTTTTTTTCATGAAATTTGTTTCACAAAAAATAATGCCCATTCTAGAGTATTTCTTTAGGTTAAGTAGATTATTCTTTAGGTTAATTCTTATATAAATATGAAAGCCTTTATTATTGTATGCCTTGCCAACCAGAAAATCTGTATCAAATTATACTTACACTAGTGTTTGAGAGGATCACCTTTCTAACACCCTTGCCTAAACTAGACATTTTAAAAAGGCAGTGGGGATTCTTAGATATTCTGATTTTGTTAAATTACCATTATTTAGTTGTTTAAGAGCAAAGGAATAAGTATTGACCATTTTAATTTTAAGTTTAAATGCTATTTATAAGATAAATCTTTTCTGTTTATTTCTAAGGAAAAAAGCTTTATTACTGATTATTATTAAAATCTTTTCATAAATTAAAAATAGAAGAAAGGAAAAGGAACATGATCTGAAGCCCAACTTTCCTGCAACTCTAGACTGGTTTCTCCAAGAAAATATGTCTTTTCATTGATCACATTTGTAAATCTGACACATAGAACAGTGCTTGGAACATGGTATCCAATGATATCTGCCAAAAAAATAAATAACATTTTTTTGTTGATCTCTTTTGGATATATACTCATATATACAGATACTTTAAAAAGTATTTGCTTAAATGACTTTTTGCCATCCAAGTTACAACTTTCTTGGATATTTCTTCCTTCCTGTATCACCACAACTTTTCTCATGGGTGGACAGTGGGGTATATTTATTCTCAACCTCCCAATATTGCCACTTTGCAAAACCCTAGCAGACAACAATGTTACAAAACACTATATGAACCAGAGCCATACTCTCCCAGTCATGAATTCACCCTTGTTCTCTGAAGTATAAATTTATTCTGTGGAGGATCTCTTATTTGCCTCCTCTTAAATCTCAACTCCTGCCTCGGCTTATTGAGGCTGTCAAAATTAAAGTACATATTTCAATTAAATGAAAAGAATTTTTGTCCATTGGGGCTTGTTTTGACTCTCTGGGTTTCTGTTTCTGTTGATCATGATCTTACCAGCTATTTGATGATTTGAATAAGTTTCAAGTAAGATACAAAATGCTTCAAATCTATCCTGACTCCTGACTTCTCTCTTCTTCTTCTCCCCCTTTATCTACTCCTTCATCCCTACCTATTTGTTGTTGCTTGGAATTTAGTAGCCTTAAATTCTTATCATTTATTAGGCTTTTGTCTCTTGCAATTAGTTTTCCTTGTAATTAGTTTTTCACTTGTATTTCAAGAATCTATTATAACTATAAACACAATTACTTTATTAGTATTAGCTTTGAAAAAATAAAATTATTAATTATAACAATTTTCACGAAACTATTACCAAAATGCATTGTCTTAAAGAATTACAATGTCAATTTCTTAATATTTTTAAGAAGTAAATAACAGGCAGATTTCGAATCTCTAATATGATCTTCATAGGTCCAGTTCCCATTCTCTGTTTTCAGGATAGCTACCATCATTAGTTATCTAGATCATTTTTTAAATTTTATTTAAATTTATCTATAAATAATATTTGGCACTGTGTTTGGTATATACTATGTAACATTCTTTAATCTTTTTTTTCTATGTAACATTCTTTAATCTTTTTTGTTCTATGAGTCCTAGCCATGTTGCTAAATATAAATTCTATTTATTCATTTTAATTGCTTTAAAATGTTCCACCACACAAATGTACTATGTTATACATTCATTTTCTTATTAATGACATTTGAAATGTTTCCCATTTCTCACTAGTATGTATAACAAGCTTGCCTTAAGGAGTCTTTATATACATATATGCCAGAATTTCTCTTGGACTTAAACCAAGGAGAGAGACTGCGGGGTCATGGAACATGCACATTTCAGCATCTATTGTTAATGCCAAACTCATGCCCATAGTACCACCATGTGCAGTGCAACAACTTATTCCCCTTTCCTTGCTTTATCTGACTTAAGTTTTGAAATTCTAATGAGTGTGAAGTGTCTTATTGATTATTCTTCAAGGTAATTATCTTTCAGATATTCTCTTGTGAATTTTTTATTCATCATCTATAGTGAATTAGAGGTTTCTAAATTATTTCCTAGTTATACACATAAGATCCACTGAACTATCTTAAATGTATCTTGAATTCATACATGCTAGCTGGTCCATTCAAGCTGCTATAACAAAATATCACAGAATGGGTGGCTTATAAACATCAGAAATTAGTTTCTCACAGTTCTGGAGGGTGGGAAGATCAAGATCATATGACCAGCATGGTCACATTCTGGTGAGGGCCCTCTTCCTGACTCATAGCCAGTTACATTTCAATGTATTTTCTTTCACATGGTGGAAGGAGCTAGATCTATGGGGTCTCTTTTATAAGAACATTAACCTCACTCATGATAGATTCACCCTTATGGCCTATGCACCCTCCAAAGCCCCTATCTCATAATAACATCATATTGGGCATTAGTATTTTAACATATGATTCTGGGGGCACAAAAATATTCATACGATAGTACATGCTTTTGCAATATTATATACCGAACAAGTGGAAAATATTGACTCCCTGAGTTATACACATTCTTTCAGTTTTGAAGTATTTCATTATACAGTATAAAACAATAATTATTCTATTAAATTATGAAAAATTACATTAGAAAAAACTTCAATTTATGAGAAGCTCTAGAGCACAAAGTAACAAAAACATATTTTTCAAAATCCTAATTTTCACTTGAAAGATTAAATATTATTATTGGCAAAAAATATCAGTTTTCCTTGAAAAGACAGGTATATTTTGTTCATTTTAGAATTTTGTAGAAATGTCTGAGAAATGCCCAAATATGCTTGTCAGTCATTTTTTCAAGTAAGAATTGTGTCTAATGTAAAAACAGCTAGTTTAGGTGGCAATTCAATCACAAAAGTGCTTTTCTTCAAAACAAGCATTGCACTTCACTCTACAGCAGAAATACTCTTTGTACTTTGAATTCTGTCACACAGAATATATAAGAGATGTATGTGCTCCAGCATTGCGATTTAATAATTTAATATTTTTACTGCTTCATAAAGGACCTTTGTAAGTGAAAATATTCTATTTTACTGTAAATTCATGGCACTCATGAATTCAATGACAAGTTCAGTTTAGTACCACTGTAGTTTTACCTACTGTGGCTTGCATATCACCAGTGTAGATATCATCATGGAGAAAAAAAGCAAATAGCATGTTAGCATTGTTAGGAAATAGTTTTAACCTAATGGATGTCCTGATTGTATATGTGGAACTCTAGAGGCTCATGAAGTATTGTGTGAGCATTACTGCACTAGATTGACCACATCTTTATTTTTTAAATATATATTTTTCATTTTTCAATTACAATTGATGTATAATATTATATCAGTTTCGGGTGTACAATGCTTAGACGTTTATCTAACTTACAAAGCGATCACCCCAATTAATCTAGTACCGATATGACACTATACATAGCTATTACAATATTATTGACTATATTCTTTATGCTGTACTTTACATCCCATGACAATTTTGTAACTAGCAATTTGTACTTCTTAATCCCATCACATTTTTTTTTACTCCCTCTCCACTGGCAACCATCAAAATGTCCTCTGTTTCTGTTTTGTTTGTTTGTTTTGTTCTTTAGATTCCACATATAAGTGAAATCATTCCACATAAGTAAAATCCATTTGGTATAATACTTTCTAGGTCTATCTATGTTGTTACAGATGGAAAGACTTCATTCTATCAGCTATTGATGGACACCCAGGTTGCTTCTACATCTTGAACAGTGTAAATAATGCTGCGATAAACATATGTATAAAAATGTCCCTTCAAAGTAGTATGTTGTGTTTCTTCAGGTAAATATCCAAAAATGGGATTACTGGGTTCTTCTTTGTTTCTTGTTATAGACTTTGTTTTAAAGTTTGTTTTCTCTGGTCTAAATATCACTATCCCAGCTTTTTATTCCAATGCTATTTTTTATAAAATATATTTTCCCATCACTTTATTTTCAGTCTGTGTGCCTTTCAGTTGGAAGAGAGTCTCTTGTAGGCAGCACATGCAAGGGGCTTGTTTTCTTTTCATTCAGCCACCCTATATCTTTTGAATGGCGCATTTAATCTCTTTACATTTAAAATAATTGATGATGGATATGTAGTTATTGCTTTTTATTATTCATATTTTTATCTTTTTTCTTCTTAAAGAATACTTCTAACATTTCTTGTAAGACTGGTTTTGTGATAATAAACTCCTTTAGCTTTTTCTTGTCTGAGAAGTTCTTTATTTTTCTTTCATTTCTAAATGATAGCTTTGCTAGTTAGGATAGTCATGATGTTTGGACCTTGCTTTTCATCACTTGAATATTTCATGCCAATACTTTCTGGCCTACAAAGTTTCTGTTAAGAAATCTGCTGACAGTCTTATGGGGAGCTCCCTTGTAGGTAACTAACTGCTTTTCTCTTGCTGTTCTTAAGATTCTCTCTTTGTCTTTAACCTTTGGCATTATAATTATGACGTATCTTAGTGTGGGCCTGTTCATGTTATTGTGTTTGGGACTTTGAGCTTCCAGGGTTTGTATGTCTATTTCTCACTCTAGGTTAGGAAAATTTTCCATCCTGGTCGATGAAGACTCAAATATGGCAGCAGACTGCATCTGCATGCTGGGTTGAGAAAGGGTTCAACAAGGAAACAATGGATTCTGCCAGCACTTCAGTCTGGAAAAAAGCTGCCCCTCCAGCTCTCACCTTGAAGTCAGACAATTTAGTACTTCCCCATATATACCTGGCACCTTTCAAGCTGTTACCCCAGTGCTAGAGCTCAGAGGGAGTGAGTCTCTTAGTACGTACCCACACAGGCAATTTAAGAGGAATGCCTGGAATTCTAGCTGCCCTCTGTCTCACTCAGCCACAATCTCTACCGGTTTTCACAGCCAGAAGTTGTAGGGACTTCTCTTCCCAGCACTGGAACCCTGGACTGGGATGCCTGGTATGGTGCTGGGACACCTAGCTCCTCCAGGAAAACCTCTGCATATGAGATATTCTGCTGATTTTTAACGACCACATGTAGGTTTGGGACCTGTGCATTCCACATTTCCACCCATTCTTCCAGTCTTGAAGTGGCTTCTTCTATATGTCCTTAGTTGTAAAACTATTCAGCTAGACCTCATGTGATTCTCAATGATGGTTGTTCTGCAGTTTAGTTGCAATTTTGATGTGATTGTGATAGTGGATGAGCACAGCATTCACCTACTTTTCCATCTTGATTGTATTCCCACTACTTCTTTTATTAATACTCCTGTTAATATGCCAAAACATTGGTTTTAAAAGAAATGTATTTTGAAAAAATTGGTTACATCCCAAAGACAAATCTCTAATTGTAAATTTAATTCCCTGATCCTTTAATGACTTTTCTTCTTAAAAAATAGAGTATTTATACTAGCATTCCTTGTTTCTAAGGGCTATTTGTTTTAATTTTTCTGTTTACATCTCCCTAAGTATTGAGAGAGATTTAGAGACATAAAGAAATCTTTACTCAAATATCTTTAATTTAGAAATTCTACCAACTAGCTGATTTGATATTTATGTCTCTTATATATTTCAGGTAAGTTGTATTCTTTTGTTAGTTAAAATTTTAAAAAGATCTAATAACATTTGCCATAATAGGAGACAAAATGTAATTTCATCATTAAACTGTTTATGAATAAGTTTTATCTTGCTCTAGCAAAATTTTGTTTATAAAAGATTACTTTTGAAAAGGTCAGAGGTCCTTCCACTCACTCCATTTGTGGGAAAAGGAGCTCAGAAATTCTCTGTAGAATTTTAGCCATAAATGGTAACCACTCACCTTTGACATTCACTTCCCTTCACAGGGAACCAATGCCAACTCAATCTCTTGACTGTTTAGTCAACTGACATTTTCAACTATGAGGCAGGTATCTAAAAGTTAACATCCACATATTGTTTGTAGGTTGTAAAACAGAAGAAATAAAGGTCAAGGGAAGAACTCTTTTAACAGGTCCTGGACTTTTGTAACCTACAGTTCCATCTCATCATGATTAAACCTATTAGATCATGTTATATCGTAAGATGGCAGATCTTAAAATAATAAAGCTTTTCTGAATTGGAAAAAAGTGTGAGCAAAAATATTAAACTTTTTTTTTAGTGGCAATGCTTCAAGGTGAAATCTTGAATATGAAATGAAATTGCATTAATAAATAAATTTATTTCATAGTTCAATGGTGTGAATTCTAGTTAAAACTTCAATAATGTGTTTTACATTTGTTCTGAAATAAATAAAATAATTTTTAAAAATAAATTTTATGAACATATTCTATTTTATCATCCATTTCTAGAAAGTTTGTTCTTATATTTTAAGTGTAGTTGGGAGAATTATAGATAAAAATTTGATTATTGTTTTGTCTATGGGTCAGATCATCTACTCATATTAATTTATCTAAATTTTATGTCTACTTCATGATAGTTTGGACAAAATAACTCTAACCAATTTAGTGATCAGTTTTTTCACTGGGATTGCTTGGTAGTCCACATAGTAGCTTATTCCCAAAATTCTTACTGCTATTGTGAAATACCATCTTTGTCATTGAAATAGTTCCATTTAAATAATATTAAGAGCATCTAACAGAGTTTAAACTGGAATCACTATCATCTTCCCTTTTAAAAGGTGATTTCCAGGGACTAGTATTAAAAAATATTTTATGCTTGTGTTTATATAGAAATATGTCTGTGTGTGTGTGTGTGTGTGTGTGTGTGAGCAAATCAGATTTAGCCAGCTACATTTTGTAGAGGCAGAAACTTGAAATTACTTTATGCTTAAGGAATGAAACTTTTGAATATTTAAATGCAAGGTTTTTAAAATGTAAAGAAAAGGGAGCTGAAAAGCCAATAGTGGGTCATGAAACTAACTTAGTGAATCCTAATCACATTGACAATGTAACATAAAATGTATTAAGGCATGTGAGACATCCTTAAAAAATATTTGAAAGGACCACTTTAGTAGTCATTTTAGTTATATACAAACAGAAAAAGACATTTATATCCCAGAAATATTTAGTATGGACCCTTTTTATTTCTGTCTCCTTTTTTACATGTAAAGTCCTAGGAATGGAGGTAGGCAAATTGCACAATGTCATTCTGTGTGTGATATGACAAAGCTTTAAATTCTGTTTCCTAAGTTTGGGGTGACAAGGGAGGATAATGAAGTGACAAGAGAAGATAATGAAGGACAAAAGCTAAATCAGATGAAGAAAAAAGCTAAATCAGATGGTTTCAGAGAGAAAAGAAAAGAAAAAAATGCCTGAGTGTGTAATTTATGCCCTGACACTGTGCTATTTATATTGATGAACAATGCAATTATAATCACTGTTTATGTGAAACTTATTTTAGTATGGAGGACACAGACACTGAATAACTGAAACAGCAACATGAAGAAAAACAAAAAAATAAGAAAATAGTGGGAGGAATAGGTTTTATATTGGTAGTCTTGCTTTGTCTTTCTAAAGAAGTAATATTTAAACTGAGAATTTGAAATATGTGAAATAAAACATAAAAAAAATTATTTGGGAAAAGGTAGATTGTTCCAAGTAGAGGAGAATATGGGCAAAGACTCTGAGGTCATGAGACTAAGGTAGGACAATTATAATTTAGACAAGTGTGGCTGAAACATAGTGGGATAAGGTGAGAATTCCTGGAGGTTGATGGTGGCCAGGCCATGCATTCAATGTGTATTTATTGAGTTTAATGCCAAGAGCTCTCCTAAGTGTGTGGATAAAGCAGTGAGCAAAAATATCAAGTTCCTAAGGTTCTTCTGATACAGATGTACATAAAATAAATAAATAAAATTAAGTAAATTGTAATTTCAAAGAGAAATAATTGCATTTAAGAAAATAAAGCACGTTCTGAAGATAGTGATGGGCCTTCACTTAAAAAATGTTTAGTCAGGCCATTTGGAGAAGGTATGTTTTAAGAGAGCTATAAAATGAGAGAGTTATCCACAAATATATCTATGAAAAGAGATTCCATGACATCACATATAGTAAGTACAAAGGAAAGAAGGTAATTATAGCCACACTGAAGGCCAACAAGAAAGTTAGTGTAGCTAATCAAAGACACAACCAGGTCTGTTCAGGCCACAGCGGGAACTTGGATTCTATGATCATTGTGCCTGGATGCCCCGTATGGTTTTAAGCAGAATAGTGAAATGATCTGTTTATTTTTCAAAAGAATCACTCAGATTGCATGCGTGAGAATGGAATGAAAGGGAGTATAAGATCCAGTCAACAAATAAAGGTAGCTTAGACCATGGTGATAACATAGAGATAAGAAGAAGAGGTAAGACTAGGTATATATTTTAGATGCATAAAAGAAAATAGTTTTTGATACACTGATATTAAGTGTGAGAGATAGAGTAGGTGATATCTAATTTTAGACTTGAGTAACTAAAATAAAAAAGTGCCATTTAGATTGGAAAAACTTGGGGAAGTTAAGATTTAAGATATGTGTAAATAGAGAAAATAGAGATTCTGCCTAGAGGAGATAGTAAATAGTGATTGAAATGATTCAGGAATTTAGGAAAAGGAGATTCCCAGAGATACAAAATTGAAATATATGTATAGTATTGAATTCTTAGGACTAGATAAGGAGAAAAAGTCCTTGGGAAAGTTGGAGAGAATAAAGAGGCTCCAAAAAGAAGCCTGAGAAGAAGCAGCCAAGAAGAAAATAAGGAGAGCATCAAGCAAATGAAGAAAGCCTTTGGGGAAGGTAGGAATGATTAGCTAAGAAGTCATATAAAATGAGCATTGAAAATTATTCATTATATATGACAAGGTGAAAGTCACTGTTGATAGAAAAAATTACTTTTTAATTTTTTTTTTGGAATCACAAGTTTTATTACTAACATACTTTTAGAGAGAAAGTTTAAAAAAAGGGTATTCAAATGCTTGCTAAACTGTAAGTAAAGCCAATGAATTTAACTATGAAGGTTAGAGGAAAAGTCAGTGATTTAGATTGTGAGTCAACTATTATAACTACCTAAAACAAACATTTGCAATCTAAATGAGAAAAGTGTTTTTACAAAACATATTTTAACAAAAGTAATTTCTTATAATGAATCTTAATACTTTCAAAGTTTACATTTATAGTATTTAGAAACATTAAAATAACCTTTTTAGCATTACTTAAAATTTCTTTGCCTCCTTTAGCCAATTCACTTAGAAATTCAAATTTATGAAGATATAAAAAATATAAATTTAATTTAAAATTTATAGAAAGAAAGGTACACAATAGTTTGCTAATTTTTTTCATTGTCTACTCTAACCAAATATACAGGCTAAGTAATTGCTTTGTCTTCTACAAGCATCTGTGTCAAGATCTTTCAAATTCTATTCAAGCTTTCTCAATAAAATGTTAACTGAAAGCTGTTGTGTGTGATTTCAATTATAACTTCTAGTCAAGAGTAAATTAATACAACAGGACTTATACAAATCCTCTTTCAAACTGTGGGATTTTCAAGAGCAGTTTCAGTATAGCAATGCAAGCAAAAGCCAAACTGAAGAGAGATCTAAAGAAATTGGAGGAGGAAAGGTAGATTATACACATTAATGATTATACACATTTTTCAAAGAGTTTTGCTTTCAAGAAGAGCAAAGGGAATGTGGGATCAAGGGAGTTTTTGTTGTTGTTGTTGATGTTGTTTGTGCTTTTTAAGATGAAAATTTGACAACGTGTTAATGGAAATAATCATGCAGAAGGGGATAGAAGACAAAGCTTGAGTGGCTAATTGAAATAAAATCCTTGAGTAGGTGAGACAGATTGGGCTCCAATGGGCAAAAAGTGGGTAATTAAAACAGAGGCCATGGTACCTTCTAATGCCTGGTTTTAACAATTAATAAGCATGGCAATGAGAATCAGGTTTTGTGACAGATTTATCTGACGCCTGTGGATGGCCAAAATTGTGGAATTCTTTGCAGTGAATGGAAATCTCAAAAAAGAGATACTTTCTTATTAATAGGGCAAATAAGATTTTTAGTTATTAATTGATCTAAATAAATGAGTGTATTTCTACACTAATTTTTATATAGCTTGTTAAAATTCTTATATATAAATATGTATGTATTACCTAAAATAGCCACAAGAATCAATAATCCTTGGTGTCTACATACCTTGGTCAGACAGAAGCATATCAATGCTTGCCAAGCAAAACATTCATCTTATTACGCATTATACCATTCATCAACATGCCATCATTATTATTTTCATTTTTATCAGTTTATCTGAAAGAAATATCCTAATCAATGCTTTTGATTTTTTCCCCAAAGCTTAGGGATTTCCATTTAGGCCATTTAATATTAAAAATGTTTGTCACTTGTATTTTATAGTTTACTTGGTATATCTTGAAGAAAATATAATATGCATCTGCTATGAACTGCTGTTCTTATTTACAGAGGATAACAATTTTTGCTTTTTTTGATATGCATATTCCATATGCTTTATTTTAGATGTTTTAGTATTTTGTAATATAGTAGATCCAAATTGAACATAATCTCAATATTTATCAAGAATGATATAATTAAATTTAAAATATGACTCCCTCCTCCCATTCTTATTACTCTTGCTGGCTTTTAATGTGAGATCTTAAAACTGATTTCACAATCAAGTATGGACAACTGTGAAGCAGAAGTAACCTTGAAGTTTCTCAGAACTTCATTTAAGAATTAAAACTTTGTTCAGCATCATCTCATTGGTAACAAGATAATAATGGAATCAGTCAAGAGGACAGAGTTGACAATTCTTAGAGTGTTTTCTTTAGGAAGTAGATTTTACCCCTGCAAATATATAAAGACTGGTTTTCATATTTTCTTCTATTTATGTAATTTTTAAATATATTATATTGTTTAAACTCATCTGTTTGATTTTTCTACATGTCAGAAACAATTTGTATTTTTCAACAAATCACGTGTCACTCACTTATAGAAAATGCAATAAATGCCTTCCCGCACCTTGTGTTTTTACAATAAGCCCTCTTGTCTTGAGTATCTAAATATTAAGAACCTCAGAGCAGGTAGAACAGAATATAGGGACTCAGGAAAGCTAATGGTTGGTTATTCACTTTCTGAGCTTATTTTCTGACATGTTGCCTTTAATATTTTAGAAAGTCAGAGCTAAGACTCTGGCCTGTGACTCAAAACCCATATGGTGCTTCTGCTCCTCTTTTGTCAGGCATAATCTTTCTCCTCATTTCCTGTTGTTCTATTCCTTAGCATTATATTTGACATTATCCAGTCTTCCTCCCTGGCTCAACCATTTGGACATACTCTATTGCCCTGACATTTTAGATCCTCAAATTCTCCCTTTTCTCCTAGATTTTGCCTTCCTTGGCAATAACTCAATTGGAACAATACCAACTTCACTCTTGGCCCCTGTGCTTGGCAAACTTGAGTTTCCTGCTTTCTATAGATGGCTTTTCTGAAATATAATCTTGGCTTGAATTCCAGACTTTGTGTTTGTAATTATCTGAAGAGTTTGTTCTCAGTAAGGTATGCTACTGACAAACTATATACCAGTCCAGTGCCTGTCTCCAGTTGGTAGAGTTCTTATTTCTGGGCCAAATTAATATGTGCATGATCTGATGTCTGGAATCTAGAGGGTATAAAAAAGAACTTTACAGCATTTTGTTGTTGTTGTTGTTGAACTTACATGCTAATTGATGGACAAAATAGAAATTTTTTTTAAACTTTTGTAACAATGTCTATATATCTCTCTGCTTTTCTTCCCACTCACCCTTTCAATTCAATAAAACTGTTTTCCACAAAGCTATTAATACCGGCTTCTCAAAAAATAAAACCCATGGTTTATAGTTCGTACATTACTTGACTTCTCAGGATTATTTACCAACACTGGCCATTCTCTCTACTAAGGTCTGAAAGTTTGTGTACCCCACCACTCCAATCCATATGTTGAAATCCCAATGCCAATGTGTGGTATTAGGAGGTGAGGCCTTTGGGAGGTTATTGGGTTGTAAGAGTAGAGTTCTCATTAATGGGATTAGCACTCTTATAAATGAAACCCCACCATGGGGTTTCTAGACCCTTCTACCATGTGAGATACAAGAAGTCTGCAACCAGTAAGAGTCTCTCATCTAATTATACTGGCACCCTGATTGATCTCGGACTTCTAGTTTCCAGAACTCTGAGAATAAATGTTGGTGTTTGTAAGTCACTCAGTCTGTGATACTTTATTTTAGCAGCCAGAATACACTAGAATGCCCTCTTTAAAAAAATTTTTTTTTGCCTTCCTTTTTTTTTAATATACCTCCTAATTTTCTTCCTATTTCTCTGGCATCTCCTTAAAGTTACTTTTTTCTTTTTTTATTCCTCAATTATTTGAATCCTTAAGAGTTCCACCAGAGCTTCTATTGTGTTCAAATTTTACACATACTCTCTCTGAGCAATCTCATTAATTCCTGTGCCTTGAATTACCATACTGTTGCTAAATGTGTAAGTTCTCCCAGACATTCTCCATCGGAAATTCACATATCCAACTGCATTCTGAACATCACAACTTGAACATATACAAGAATCTTTGAACTTCTTTTCACAAAACTGTTTTTCCTCCAGCATTCTGAAGGCATTATATGCTAGTTGACCAAATCAGACACCAGGTAATTATCCTTTTTTTTTTTTTTTTACTGTCCTGTCCACTAATAAGTGACCAAGTATTACAAATTTTATTTCCTCAATGCCTGAAATCTATTCTTCTACTTTTCCTTGACTTTTGTTCACCACCAAATCCAGGACTCCATTACAATTTTTCTGAATTACTCCAACAGTTTGATAACTTCCTTCACTTCTAACCAGTTCTGTAACCAAGTTGATTTTTGAAATAAAAAAATTAAATAATAAAAAGTGAAATAGTCACTTTCCATTTAAAACATTTTGAGTTTTCTGGTAATGACAGGGTATAGTACTTAATCAGGGAAATTAAGTCCATTCCTGTACATCTTTCCAGTTTTGTATGAGCACTCTTTACTCTCCTCAAAACTCCAAAGCACCCTATCTTGCCTTCTTGAATATGTACATTATCACATGTAAAATTTCAGACATGATGCACTCTCTGACTTGTGCTCACTTCTTCATTTATGACCAGATATCTTAGACACACACATAAAGACACACACACATGCATATATATATACTAACACACGACCTCTCTCTTTCCCTCTCACTATATTGGTTAACTTCTACTGATCTTTCATGTTTCAACTTGCATGTGACTTCCCTTGAGAAAACATTCCTCAATTCATTGGAGGCCTCTCCTGCATGCTAACAAATTAGTTTGTAATACCTCCATTCATAGAACTTACTTAAATAACTGTCTTGTTTTAAATGTTTGTCTCTCAACCAGATTGTCAGGTCAGTGAGGAAATGTACTATACATCTCTTTTTTTGTTACTCTTGTTTTTCTGGTTTCTAGGTCAGTTAGAGACACTGTGAACACTTAATAAAGCTATTTTTAACTTGTTTAGTAAATAGAAGAATTGATATACCTTCTCAAACAATTAAAATTTATATGAAAGCCCACAAACGTCTTTACTTCTCACTGAGGGAGAAAAAAAAAGTGGGGGGGGGGAGGGCAAAAGGCCAAAGTCCTTAAATTACATTATCCTACAAAACTCTACATGTTCTGGTTCTACCATTATTTACCTATTGCTTTGCACTTTTTGAGTTATTTTCCTAAAACTCCTTCCTTTGCTCCTTTTCAGAGCAGCCTCCTTGCCTTTCTTAAACACATTGCTAATGGTGGCCTTATCTTTTTCTGTTCCCTCTTACTGGAATGCTATTTCCAAAGATGTCCACATAAATTTCTCCTTCAACAACTTAAGATCTCTACTCTGTATCTTAGCTTCTCAATAAGGTATTTTCTGGCCCACTATTTAAAATTGTAATTCATCCCTACCAAAGCCCTGGGCAAGTACATACAATGTTCCTAATTTATTTTCCTCCTTAACAATTGTAAACTTCTAATTTATTATATTTAGATTATGTATCTTGTTTAGTTTATATATCCTCCCATCTCTTTTAAAATGTGAGCTCCGTAAGGGCAGTGAATTTTGTTTCTTTTTGTTCATTGCTCTATCCCCAATGAACTATCTGCATGAAAAGATACTTGACATCACTAATCATCAGAAAGATGCAAATCAAAATCACAATAAAATATAACCTTACACTTGTAAGAATGGCTATTATCAAAAAGACAACAAATAAGTGTTGATGAAGATGTAGAGAAAAGGGAACCCTGATGCACTGTTGGTAGGATTGTAAATTGGTGCAGCACTATGGAAAACAATATAAAGTTTCCTCAAAAAACTAAAAATAGAATTACTATATGACCCAGCAATTTCACTTCTGGGTATCTATCTTAAGAAAATGAAAACACTAAATCAAAAGTATATGTGCACCACAATGTTCATTGCAGCATTATTTACAATAGCTAAGTGTCCATGGATAGATGAATTAATAAAGAAAATGTTCTTTATATACACAAAATTGAATATTACTCAGCAATAAAAAAGAAATCTTGCCATTTGCAATAACATGGACAGACTTAGAGGAAATTATAATAAGTGAAATAAGTCAGAGAGCAAAGATAAATACTGTATGATTTCACTTATATGTGGACTCCAAAAAACAGAAACAAATATACAAAATAAAACAGAAGAGAACAAACTCATGGTTGCCAGAGGGGAGGAGGGATGAGAAGACATGCAAAAAAGATGAGGGGAAATAAGAAGTACTAACTCCAGTTATAAAATAAATAAATCATGGAATTTAATGTGCAGCATAGGGAATAGAATCAATAGTACTGTAATAACTTGTACAGTGATAGAAGGTTACTAGATTTATCATGTCAATCACTTATAAAGTATATAAATGTTGAATAACTGTTGTATGCCTAAAATTAATAAAATATTGTATGTCAACTATACTTTAACAAAAAATATATTCTAGTATCTGGAACATGCTTGCCCTTCTTGAATAAATGAATAAGTTAAAAATAAATAAATATACCATTAAAATAAATAACAAATTGGTAAAACTTTGAATAAATAATTACAGAATAGTTTAAGTATATATATATAAATATGTTCTTTAATACTTATAATACTATTCACTTTTAAAAACAATTTGTGCTTTTTGACTATTTCAAGAAACATCATCACAGGTTCTGTGCTAATTTCTATTATTTATTGTTATACTTCATCGGACACTAACATGCAAGAAATAATTTTATTCATTGTTGTTCAACATGTTAAAATTGATTTCTAGTAAGTAGCACTATCTGAGATTGATTCATGATATTGCTACTCGTATTTTTGAAAGTTTGGCTTATTGATACATATTTTCCTCTAATTAAGAGATAGTTTATTAAATGTCTTTTTTAGAAGCAATATAAAATAATTTATATAGATACTGTACTATTTATCTGAATATTATCAAATTCCTTTTAGTGAAATTGGCCATTCATGATTTGGGTATTTTTAACATGATTTGACATGACATAATGTGTCCGTTAATGTTGTAACGGATAGAGAGTGATCAATTTTCTTTGCTTCTTTATAATGAACATATGGAGCTCACCTTTTGCTTGGGACCTGCTATATATCCACTAACTATCATGGTGGGGCCAAAGGGGCCAGTATATTTTACTGGCCCCTTTGGCCAGTAAATCTTGCTCTTTATTCTGTTCCTCGAAAGGCAAGTAAACAAAGCGATGTGGTTTCCAGGTCTTGTTGAAACATAATTTAGTTCAGTAATAGCTTGTTTGAATTTGTTTACAACAAATGACACACAGAATTGGCAGCTAAGAACATCCTTATTCCCACTAGCATATATTGTCCTTGGGGAATAATAAGTAATAATGTAGTGTTTCAAAGATCGTTAATGCTCCAAAGCATATAATTTTCTAATATGTTATTTAGTATGCTTTGGCAGTTTGTGGCTCTGAATTACTTTGACTGTTACAGCCAGCGTCACTTTCCTGACACATCTGCTTAGCTAATGTTGCCATCAACATTCCATTGGAGTCAGTGCAACCTCAGGATGGTCTCTTCTGGATGCAGCACAGCAGGTGGGTTCCATTTGACTGCTACCATGCATTCATCAAGAGATGAATGATTAATGATTGGGCTCCCAAATAACTTTAAATGTTTTTTTAAAATAAATCTTTTACTTTTGGCCCTGGAAACTCACAGGTTTATAGTTGTTCAATTAACATATACTATACTTCTGAAGTACTATACTTAGGTCTGATATAGTCTATCTCCCTGCCTAGTATTAAAACATATATGCAAATATGCTCATTAGCCAAAATCAATGCAGTTACAGACATGCCTACAAATGTTTACATTGGTAATGTAAGAAGCAACTTTATAGAATTTCTGTCTACTTGGCAGACTCTATACAGGAATTTATATTTTTCTAATCTATATAGCTCCTTATATTAGAGAAAAATATTGAATTCAAATTGCAGCACTGTACTCTTCTTCTCTAAGTGTGATCTATGGACCAATTGCATAATTACCCAAGATATGTTATAAAATTTTAGACTTCTGGAACTGATTCGATATTGACTGAATCCCCAAATGTTAGAGTCCAAGAATCAACATTTATACCCATACCAGATTATTTTAAGATATATATATCAGTTTGAAAAACTTTAGTTTAGAAATGCTCGCTAGAGACTCTACATCAGTTTTTTTTTTCTTACTAAGTATGTAAATTTACAATTGCAACTTATTTTTGCAGTCATTTCAAGGTACAACAAAAAGTTCTCAAAGCAAATCACTCTTTATTTCAATAATAAACTATGCAAATATCATTTTGAAGATTCAAGAGAACATTTTACCAAGGAAGGAATGTTATTTCATGACCCATAAAATATAGCAAATATCACTTTTTATATTTTTTCATAATGTTTCTTAAGTGTTTCCAATGGCTACAATTGGTCATTCCTGTTGGTTACTGATATAAAAATCAGTTTCTATGTCTCGAGTTCACGGGTGCATACCATTTGAAAATATAAATATGCATGGTTATGCATACAGCTTTGTATATCTATATATGTACATACATAGCACACATTTACATTCAGATGTGTTGATTAAATTTTACACATACATGTGTGTATATGTATAAAAATACACATGCACACACATTTATACATACACCTGTACAAATGCATGTATACACATAAATGAAAACACACACACAGCACAGACATGTATGCATGCTCTTGTATATATACACATGCATATACATATGCATTGCAACACCCATACATTATATTGGAAACTTGAGAATTTTATGAAAACCAAAGTTTACATATTATTCATAGTTTTCTTTCTCTAGTACTTTATGTTCTTTCCTCAAGTCTAGAAGACTTGATAGTTTTAGAAATGACTGTTCATACTTTCCTCATTCTATTTAGCTAAGACCTCCAATAACAGACTATATATTCAACTTTAAACAGAATAATAACTAATGCTCTAACAAATGTATGGGTAGTAGACACAAGAAAATAAGACAGGACAGAACAAAGAAGTGAATCAGTAAATTAGAAGAATAAACAGAAAGGGAAATGGGATCATGAACGTCAAAATGTACAGGCTTAAAGCCAAAAGCAACACATTTATAGTGGAGAAAAGCTCACAAAGAATTCTTTTAAGAAGAAATTTGAAGAGTGGGGAATCAAACAAATGAGTATAACCCTGATTTTTCTTGGAATCAGTTTTCTTTACTTTGGATAATAATTTTTGAAATATGTCATTTTACAAGTAAATACTCAAAAAAATTCTGTCAAATCCATCTTTAAACATATCTTTGTTAATTCATTAAAATAAGAAGACTTTTTATGAGTATATTGTATTATGTGAATTTTTCTTTCCTCTGGCTTCTGTCAACCTGGGTGAGAAGCAAAGAAATGGCTTCCTATTTCATGTACTCTTGCTTTACTTCAATGAGTTCTTGAAAACACTTTAATATATTCCTATAAGATTTAAAAATCCTAAGTAGAGTGATTAATTTGGAAGATAAAAATCAGGATTTGTTATTCTTCTATAACATCATAATATTTAAACTTTAGCCAAAATGTTAGAAACAATCATAATTAAACTTTAGTTAC
The DNA here is from genome assembly GCA_004027375.1 of Macroglossus sobrinus. Lineage (NCBI taxonomy): Eukaryota > Metazoa > Chordata > Mammalia > Chiroptera > Pteropodidae > Macroglossus > Macroglossus sobrinus. The sequence continues at coordinate 690,887 of PVKZ01000328.1, read as the reverse complement.
TATATTGAAAAATGCTACTATTATTTTTAAAAATTAAAAAAATAAGTATTTTCTTATTTACATGTAATTTTCTTACTGTAATATTCTAATTTATTGAAAGAAAGCCTATGGACAAGAAATATTATAAAAAATTTAAAAATAATTAACAAAATAAAAATAATTGTTGGTATTGAGAATGCTTTAAAATCTACCTCATTGATATAATTTTGACATGACATGTAGCCTAATTTAGCAAAATTAAGGTAGTCTCTCAGAAACTTATTCTTGCCAGCTTCATGACACTTTTAAAATGAGAAGAGTACTCAGATACAAGATACTGAAATGTAATTTCCATTTTATTTATTTGTCTTGGCTCACTATATTTTGATATTTGGATATTCTAAGACCCTTCATACAGATAATTTCAAAATTAAATTTCACAATTTATTTGCCAAAAGTGGTAGATATATTTGTATTTATATTTGTTTTCTTGTCTCTGATAATTTGTCCAGAAAACAGTAACAGTAACAAAACCAAAATATAAGCTTTCTTCTTTCAATTTTATATTCTTGTTTTTTGTTTAGGTATTTATATTTACTTTAACTGTTACTTATTATTTGCCTTGCAGTATATATACTAAGTCCCACAAAGTTATATACTGAAACATTTACACCTAGTAATAAATTTAATTCTCCCAATGGAGAGAATTCCATTTATAGGGAAAAGAGGCTCAGTTAAGTAACTTCCTCCAGATTATATAGCAACTAATTGAAACAGCCAGGACATAAATTGAAGCAATCTGACTTGAGGAACATCTTTTTCCTTCTCCAATTTTATAAGCAATTCACAGCGTCTACAAACTCCATAATACATTGCTATTATTTTGTTTTAAACTCTCATTTAATATTTTTAACTTTACATTTTGAAATGATTTTCATTTCCAAAAGATGCAGAGATACGGAGATCTCTCTTATACCTTTCACCTAGCTTCCCCTGTTAACATCTGCATACATACTGTTTAGTAATTAAAACTAAGAAATTAACTATGATGTAATAGTATTCACTAAATTACAGATTTTGTTTTTTCATATTTCACCAGTTTTTTCTCAGATATATATATTTTTTTACTATTCAATCTATTCAATCCAGAATTCCAGATTGCATTTAGTTTTCTTGTCTTTTTAATCTCCTCCAATCAGTGATATTTCTTCAATTTTTTCTTATCCTCATCAATCTTTAGAAAGTAATGGCCAGGTATGTTTTAGAATGTCTTTCAATGTGTGTGTGCCTGTTATTTTCTCATGATTATTTTTTGGAAATAATACCACAGAGGTTATGCCCCTTCTTAGGCATAAAAATTATGTATGTGTGATGTATACATGACTTGTTACTGGTTATGTTAACATTTACCACTTAGTTAAGGTAGTGTTGGCCAAATTTCTTCACTGTAATTTAACTTTTTTCCCCTTTGTAATTAATAAATACTTTGAGTGATATACTTTGAGGCTATAAAATTCCTTGTTTCACCTTGAACTATTGTCCCCTTATTTTAGCATGCATTGGTAGATATTGTCTGCAACAATACTATAAAGTTCTTATGATGACATTATTGATGTGATATTTCTCTAATTAATTTTACAATTATTAATTGGAAAATTTTTGTAAGAAAGAGTTATCTCTTTTCTCCCCTATTATCTTTAAATAAATAAAACAATATCAAAAGATGCCACCCACATGTTTATTGATATTGGCACTTTTATAGATCCATGTTTCCATCTGGAATAGCTTTTCTTCTACTTGAAGAAATTCCTTTAACATGTATTACAGAATAATTCTGCAGACAACAAATTCTTTCAGCTTTGTTGTTCTGAAGAAGTTTTTATGTGGCTTTAATTTATGAAAAGTATTTTCATTGTGCAAAGAATTCTTGGTTAACAGTTTTATTCATTCAGCCTTTTAATGTTTTTCCCATTGTCTTCTGGCTTGCATAATATCTGAAAAAAAGTCTACAATACTACTTATCCTTATTGCTTCATACCAGGAGTAAATATTTTAGGTTTTGTGGGCCTAAAATACTGTTGATGTTGTATATTCTTTAATTAAAAAGTGTAAAAAAATTTTTAGATTTGGAGCTACACAAAAATAGTCCAAAGATCAGATTTGACATATAGGTCAGAGTTTATTTAACTCTGCTTTGCATATCTTTTCCTCTTGCTGCTTTTTATGCTTTCTCTTTATTATTATTATTTTCAGTAATTTAATTATGAATTGCTTTAGTGTCGTTTCCTTCATGTTTATTTTTGGTGTTGTTGAACTTTTTAGGCTTGTGGGCTTCTATTCATCAAATTTAGAAAAAGTTTGGCTATAATTTAACTTTTTTCTTATGCTACCCTCTCTTTTGGACTCTAATTTAACATATATTTTAATGTTTAAAGTTTCTCCATAAGTCTCATTTTCTCTGTATTCTTTATAATCTTTTATATTTCTATACTTTCTTTTGGACAGTTTTTGACACAATATTTTCAAATGAACTAATAATTTTTTTGTAGGGTTTAATCTGATAGTCATCCTATCCAATGAATTTTTCATTTTAGATATTTATGTTTTTGTCAGGAATTCCATTTGGTTATTTTACATATTTTTTATTTATACTCTTATTGTGTTTATATTTTTTCTTTTAATCTCTGAGCATATTTAAAATTGATCTTATAGACCTTGTTGACAAATTCCCCCATTTCTATAATTTTTGAGAATGTTTACTTTGATATCACTACTGGATATAAGCATCATTTTTCTGATTCTTCATGTGTGTAATTTTTACATTAGATGCTCTATATGTTAAGTGCTGACATTTACTTTTTGTTTAAAGAGTGAAGGTATTGTTTTTATAGATAGTTTTGTACTTGTTTATTAATTTGAACTTTTCAAAACTTTTTACATTTTTTTTTTAGAGCAAGTCTAGAGCAGCATTTTTTCTACTGCTAACTTAATCTTACTATTGTTCCACATATTTGAATCTCCACTTTGAACAATTAGGACTTGAATAATTCCCAGTTTTGTGTGATCTTTGAGGACAATTTGGCCAATGACTTCTAGTAACTATTTTTTTCTTATAAGTTCTTTGTCTACCCTTTGGAGTTTTACTCATGATGTATATACCCTGGAATTCCACTAAAAACTCAAGAAGACTCTTATGTAGATTACTAGAACTATTTTTCTGTGTATCTCTCTCATCTCATGTTTTCTACCTCGTAAATTCTAGACACCTTGGCATCCTAAAAGTCAAAGCCTCATCTGTTGACACAGCAAATCCACTGATCTCTTTGGGTTCTCCTTCACTGTATTGAATTCCAGAAATTTTTTCCAAGCCTAAGCTACGGTAATTAATTTTTATAATTCCAGGGATAATAGTCCTGTACTTCCTGCTGTCTAACATCTGAAAATATTTGTTTTATATAATTTGTTGAGTTTTCTAGGTGTTTATGGAAGAAAGATAAGGTTCTATGATAGGCACTATTACACCTTATGGTTTAATCACTAGAAAGTTTTGAGCAGAAAAGAGATTCGTCTTATAAAAAACCTGACCTTTGTTCCACAAAGTGTCCTCTTTCTACCAAAGTCAGTAAAATCCATCACTGCTGCTCTATTTATGCCCAGGTACTCCCCTGTAACATTTTTTTCTTTCCTCTTCTGATTACGACTATTATTCAATATTTTATTTTTTTTTATATTAAAGAGAGCAGTCAGCCACTCTGCTCTATATTTTTTCACACTCTATGACAAACACATTGAAAATAAAACAAGAAATATATATAAATTATTGAGTTTTTATAGCATCCCATAAAACTGATAACTAATTTTGACATTTATGTATGTGTACTATGATTGAGTCTGAAAGAACTTAGCTGAAAAAAATTTACCACCACCATGTAATAAAATTCTGTCTGGCACTCAGTGACTCAGTATTTATCTGTAGAATATATAAATGAATAAATGCTTATAGTCATTTGTAAGTGTTATACTACTGTCTCTTAGTTAGAAACCATAATTATCTTTGACTTAAAAGTCATCTATTTTTAGATAGATAGATACACATATACATACGTACATACATAGACACATAGATACATTAGATATAGATATCACATTCTCTTTCTCAAATCTAGTCTAGAAGTTATTTGCCCATTAAAGCATCCCATCTCAGTATAGTTTAGTGTACCTGTTAGTCCAGATAGACTTTAAAACCAGATAGCTGGCAAAAGGAAGAAAAAGGAGAAAGATGAAGAATGGGAGGAAGGAGATATAAAATTTCTTGATAGACAAAGTTAGAAATTTTAATTAAAAATATAAACCATAAATTGTGTTATCCAACCCTCCCCTCTTTAAAACTTGCATTTTCCGAGGTCCAATAAATGTTTTTTCCCCATTTTGAAAGCCTCAGAAAGCAGTAATTCTTAGAGTCTCAAAGTTAAGCTTTTAAGCACCAACATTAGTCTTTTTGAATTGAAATGCTTACAAAATTGCAGTTAGATATGTAAATGAATAGAGGCACTCACACCTTCCACTCATAAAGATTAAAGACAACTTCATCTTCATTATAATCTTTTATTTATCCTTAAAATATCAGAAATTTTTCAGTTACAAAATTTAGATTTTAAAATGGTAAACCTGCTCAGCAAAACGTAAATACCTTTGGATGTTTCTGCTTTTAGTCTTCCTGGACAAGTTTCTTGTCCAAAAATATTATTTTGCCCTTCTTTAATGAGAAATCAAAAAGTAATAATAAAATTGTAGAATAAATTTAACATAAACTTATTCTGTTGAGTTACCAATGAATAATCAATATTAATTATTACCTTCTAATCAATTAAGACAATTATAAAACAGATTATTTTAAAAACTATTACTAAGAGAATCCAGGCCCCACATCTATGCTACTATACTACTTATTCACTTAGTAAGATCTTTAATTATTTTTCTATAATATTGACTTTCAATCATGAGACAGTAAAACAAATGTCTTATTGTCATAATAAAAAAATTTTCAACACAATGCAATATATATATGCCTTAATGTTACATTGTATACCTGAAACTTACTGGATTTCATTAACCAATGTCACCATTAAAAAAAAGAAATTAATAAATTTAAAAAATTATGTAGCAAATAAAAAAATTAATTAAAAAATATTGAATTTTCAGTAGTGTAAATAAACACATACTTCAATGTCAAATAAATAAATATACATATATATAAATATATATGAATATATGTACACACATATATGCATGTAGAATTAAATATACATAAACACACAAATTTATAATTCTATCTGGTAGCAGAAACCTGAACCTTATCAAAATTCTCTTTAAATTTTTTTCAGTAAATTTAAGGTTCTTTTTTGTCCCTACCCAACCCCAATTGGGTATAAGTTCTAAATTTCAGGGAATATAAGTGATCTAATGGAAAGGTATGAAAGTGGTCCTTACAGTGCATCTATCCATAGTTGGCATCTGCTGGGAATGGCCATTAAAAATAAAAATGGCTAGTTTATGGAACATTTATATAGGCCTATACTAGTTACTACATCTCTATCTATCTATCTATCTATCTGTCTATCTATCTATCTATCTATCTATCTATCTATCATTTATCTATCTATCATCTATCTATGAATTCATACTACCTTTATACCAACTCTATGGAATAATACTATCTGTGTTTTATAAATAAAAAACTGATATCCATAGCAGTTATAAAGCTAGGCCAAGTTTATGCAGCAATTCAAAGACAAAGCTGAAATTTGAATACAATACTAATGTCCCAGAACTTGAGCTTCAAATCGTTGTGCTCTGTCTCCATCAGGGTGTAATCAACCCTCCACCTCAGTACAAGCTGTGGCTTCCCTGTTACATTTGGAAGTTTTTGTGGCACATTCTACAACGGCTTCCTTATCTCTGCCCCTCTAGATGTCTGCCTTTCCAAGTCACAGCTGTGTTACTCAAGGGAAATTAAATGATGGGATAACTTACTCCTAGGATCTATTAGGACTCAGAGGGACTTGTGTCCATCAGGTAAATAACTCCATTTAAATAAACATCACTTATGTATTCTTGAAACTACAGTGTGAGGAATTTTCTAAATCTTAATAGTATCCCAAACAGAAGGCTGTATGTTCTTTCATTCCCAGATTCTTTATGGAGATTAACCAGGTGAAAAAAAAATCTTTCTAACAGAAAATTTATTTTTATACATTGGTTACTTAGGTCAGGACTTTAGCTTTTAATGCTTAAAGACTCTTTACCATGCAACTCAAAAGCCTTTTTTTGTCCAGGCTGTTTTGTCTCCCTTGAATTTAAAAATACATTTTGAAATTTAGAGCACAAGAGCTGATATTTCTTAAAATTTTTTTCTTGTTGTATCTTCCCTTTCTTGAGGCAGTAAACCTAAAACACTCTTTTTCTCCCAAAATGAAAAGAGGGGTCATATGGCAAAAAAATTAAAAACACATTGGTGAAATTTCAAAATATTTTTTCATCTTGACTTCAAAGCTCTAATTTTAAAGAATTTGAGAATTATCTCTACAGTTATCTCCAAATATACAGAAAACCACTTAGTGGACTACTCCTTTTAAAAGAGCTTTAAAAGTCTTGGTGCAAATTCTAAGAAACCTAAAGAATCATAACTTTTCCTCTGCCTTTTAAGAGGTAGGAGGAAAAGCAAAAATATTCTAGAGGAGCCAGAAGGCTGTGGTTCTGGTCTCAACTCTGCGAATGACTAACTGTGCTGCCAAGGACCAATCACTCAAATCTTAGTTTGTAAATCACCCAACGAACATTTCTGGAGCATCGTCTATGATTTGGATACTTAACATATTTTAGCACAGTCAGAAAGTTTAAGTAACTTGTCTAAGATATACATGAATTAACTGGCAAAATTGTGACTGAAGGAAGCTGTGTATTATTCCAGTATTATATTTCTTGATATCTAAAATCCCATCTAGATCAAAATACTCTATAATTCTAAGTGGGAGTTGGCAGGAAAGACTTCAATCAAAGAAAAGATTTTGTTGGGAGGTTTTAAATGTCATACGTATATATTTTTCTTTTTTTTCTTCTTTTTTTCTTTACTATGATCTGTTAGAAAATATTATTTTTGGATGACAAAACTGGATACTTGCTAGCTAATACATTTTACCAGATTTCTTCTCTCTTCTTTTTATCTCCTATTTTATTTACAGTACCTGGACTTCATCATGTCTTTTACAAATTTTTACACATACAAGGCTTACTAACCTCTCTAAAATTTACTAATCATATCCATTTTCCTAGCAATGGTTGTCATACACCCAAAAGGGCATAATTTATCTTCAGCTATCTCTTAAGGGCTAGCATTCACATTAGGGAATGTGTAGTGTTTTGTCAGGCTGATGTCACTAGTGAAATATGTGAGTTTATACTTGCACAAGCTAACATAATTTTTGCATTATAAAAATGTTATTTTAAAAAGGGCAATACACAATGATAAACAATGTATGGGCTTGAGTTGGCAATCAAATAATATAAAGATTTTTCTAGTTCTCTTGAAGAATATAGTGATTAAATGAACTATATCACACTTGTCTTTGCACTGAAGTACTAGTTTGATTTGTAATTATTAGTGAATTATTTTTCAAAACTTCTGAATGATGATTTCTTTGCTAATTGATAGCTGAAGAGGCATTGCATATAACCAAATTTCCTTAAACTCACATTTTAGAAATCTAGTAGTTTGCATCTGGAAACTGAGATTCTTTCTTATTTGATAAATGTTAAAAGTTTAGTTGTGAAGTTCTGTCAAATAAATAAATAAATAAATAAATAAATAAATAAATAAATAAATAAAGGACGCTTAAGATTCACGAATCCTTTACCTTGTGTTTAATTTTTCAAGTCCATTTTCATTTTTGTTTAAACCAATCTTTTCTAATTCTCTATCCTCACTAGTACAGTCTAGAAAATAATATAGGAAAGAATCATGAGTCTAGAGCAATATTGGAGAACCCTAGCAAAAGCCCATTCCTCCCACTACACACAACTTTAGAGAAATAATATGAATAACACCTTAAAGTTTGCAAAGAATTTGTGTCCACATTAAAAATAAAATATGACATATTTTCACAAAAGCATGTTTTCCATCTCCTTTTCGTTTTCTTCCTCTGGTGTCGTGGTTCCCAAACTTGGCTGCACATTGAAATTACCCAGGGAATTTAAAAAATAACCAGAGATTCTTTTATACGGTAAGGCATTGCCTGGACACCTGGATCACTAAAAGCTCCCTAAAGTGATTCTAATGTGGAGCCAAGGCTAAGAATCCCAGACTAGTAGTTCTTTGTAAATTTTCAAGTCATGTTCACTCATGTTTTTGAGCTGCAGACCCTACCACCCCTACTGCCTGCCTCATTATCATTTTGCTTTAGACAATAAACCAGACGTTATTCTCAAGGTAATGACACTCTGTTCTGAGTCTGTTATACCTGATTTTCTGTTTAAGACATGGCTTCTGCATCACTGATCTACAGTGTTTCTTTGCCCTGGACATTCCAATAACAGTTTATAATATGTCTGTTTCTATGTATACTTTACCATTGCTCCTGGTTTTATCGAAACCTCTTTCTAGGCCAGGAAAAGACCAGTACTAGACCTTTCGGCAAGTCATTAGGAAAGATTTGCTAACATTTTTTGTTCTCCTTATTGACCACATCAAGCGCAAGTATGAAGGACCTATCTCCAAGAATTTATTCATAGAGTAAAAAGAAGATCTCAGCTCATTTAAAGCTTACATTCAGTCAGAAAGAAGGATTTATATAGTAAAAGGTACTTTTTCTAGCACTGGAGGATGATTAAAATAGAAAACAAAGAGAGTGAAAGAAAAATGAATCTGTTAATTTTTCTCTAGGTCTTTGAAGCTATTTACTAGAGAAATTTGTTAAATGAGTGAGAAATGTCTATTGCGAAGCAAAAGCACTTGAATTCATTTCTGGATTTTGAGGGGAAAACATATCTCTTTACCAACCTGACACAGAGCAACTTAGCAAGATCGTCTAGATTAAAGAAAGAAAAAAGAAAAAAGAAAGAAAAAACAAATAAAAAGAATGTGAAGCAGGTAGCCTTGCCTAAGCCACTTTTGGTTCCTGGATCACACAAACTCTGGAGACTGAACCACTTTCAGGTCTCCAAAGGACAGTGTGATGACCTCATGGCAGAAGCTGGAGATGAATGGTTGAGCCCAGGTCCAAAGCTGGCCAGAACTCAGTGAAAACCAGATTAACAAAAAAAATGTCCAGTACTTCTTAGTACCATTGTGTGAGCAAATAAATAAATTGAGTTTATCACCATGGACTTCTGTATCAGAGGGCAACATTGCTTGCAGGAGTTGACTAATAAACAGACAGCTCAGACACAAGGATCAGCATGACAATCATTTTTCCCAACTTCTAAGGAGAGGAAGTCCTTGCACTTCTTCAGGAACCATTTGGATGTCATCTAAAATAAGAAGCATGGAAAGGGATGAGTAATTTTATGCAAGATAAACTAAAAAAATTGTTTAAATTTTGTGAATCTAACTAAGCTTTCACAGAATTAGGTATTTAGTTTATTTTTCAGATAACAGCTATATATAAAGTCAGAAGAATCAGATTGATAATAGTTTTTTCTTTAATAAAAGTACATTATGCTTTCTCTATATATAATCATATTGTATCAAGATGAAGATATATTGAGAACATAGAGCCATCAAACAGGAATAGCTTTATGAATGACCCCTCCTAAACAATTCTGGGTTTCACCCATCTTTATCTGCTTCTTTTGCACAACATAAGACGCATCCTACATCTTATCTCCTGAATCTTAGTATTGCCTTCACTGGCTGGATCTTACTCCTTATCTTCTCCCTCCTATGACTTTATCTTATTCTTTTCTATTGGCTCTTCACAATAGCTTCTAAGAGTGTATAAACATCTCCCACCATAAAAACATTAAACAAAATACATAAGAAAATAAAACACACATCCCTCAACTCTACATATTCTCAGCTACTATTCTATATACCCTGACAGTTAATTAAACTACTGTTCATAGTTCATTCTTAATGTTTATACTAGATGCCTCCACTGTCATCCTAAAAATATTGTTGCTAAAACTTCTGATTAATTTATTCCTAAATCTAGAGACTCTCTGTAATCTTGTCTTATTTACTCTCTGCAACATGCTCTTTATGTTTTGTATTATGTGATGTCTTTCACTCATGGTTCCCTGTATATCTCTGGCCACTTTGCTTTGTTCTCCTTTATTAGCTCTTCTTCTTTAGCCACTCCTTATAAATTCAATACTCCAGGATTTCTAATCGAGTGATCTCATTTATTTACATGGCTCAAACTATCTCTTGTATATATTAATGACTTAAATTAATAACCTAAGCCTTATTCATATTCCTGAGTGCCAGAAATATTTATTTAAATATATAATGACTATCTCCAACACTCAAGTTCAATGTACCTAAAAATAAATCTTCTGAGATTTCATATCTACTTCCAGAAGTCCTAATGCTGTCTTTATTTTCTTGGTTAGCCTTTAATTTGGAGCTGTATTTTACTTCTCTTTCTTAAGTGCTTCCCCACTTGGTCCCTTTGTTCAGAAGCTATCTTATTCAGGCCACCAACATTTTCTATCTTAAGTACCATAAGTAACTTTTAAAATTGATGTTATATTTATTATTAATTCCTTATAGAAAACTTACTCTTATCAATTAGTGATTGTTTTTTAGCTGCAAATATAAATATGATACACAACTAAACAGTATTCAGATAAAGAACAATCTCCTTAATGTATTATATAAGTTGTTCCATCATCTGTTATTAGCCACAATGACATATTTCCACTTTCTGGTCCCACTGCACAGCTTTTTCTCAGCCTGAGAGCTCTTCCTGCTTACCTGGCTAAATCCTCCTTAGCCTATAGAACACATCTCAGGTAGCTCTTCCTCCAAAAAGCCTTCCAAGTGATAAGTGTAAATTAGGTACCTGAAGATCCTTCTTACTGTTTCTAAACCATGTGATAAAAAACGAATTATGATGTGTTTACCAGTTTGAATTTCCCCCCACTAAACCACATGCTTTTGAAGGCAAAAAACTCTTATTTATATTTGTATTCTTATTTACTGGCAAATTTCCTAGAATGAGCCAAAATAAATGGATTTTTTATATATAAAGGATAAACAAATACATCTCTGTCATCAATTTTATGTACCTATTATACACTAGGGTAAAACTTTGCATGAAAATTCTATCAAGAGTAATATTGCTTCAAATCCAACATAAACTTTAGTAAAAATCATCCTTACATCTTTTTAACTCATTTCCCATTTTCCCCGAGAATACTCACTGGTGACTCTTGCAGCTGCAGAATTTACCTCAAGATAACATGCAGATTGCAGTCCTAACCTTACCCTCAATGTTTGCCATGAAATTTATTATTATTATTATTTTCTCATTGCTCTAGAATATTGATAGTCCTTGGAAACAAATGACATCATTCTGTTTATAGCATTCTGTTTTTAGTACTAATATTTTCATTTACAAAATATAGTAATTTTTGATAGCTAAAAATGTCAAATCTTAGAAAATGTAGCATTCTTACGCTTTATATTAACATTGTTCTCGAAGAGTTGTTAACCAAAGATTCTTTTAATGATCTGATTTATGTATACATTTCTGTTACATTAGAATTTGAGACAAGTTTTGTTTAGAAATAACTCAAGGACAAGTTTTTATATTTTGTTTTCACATTGAAAACCAGTCAGATTTCTTTCAGCTTCAAAGATCATGTTTATGTAAAATTAAATTAAGGCTGGCAGTGAACTGCAATTTTATTTTTCTAAATAGGAAATGAGTTAAGAATGTCAGAGGCAACAGTGGAGCCCTGACATATGTAGAAGTCTGAGGTTGATATTTCTGACCCCTGCCCTCCACCTACATAAAACTCCCTCAGTCCCACTCTTTTTGCTCTAGTTAACAATTTGAGGTGTATGCTTCCAGGCCTTTTACAATTTATTTACATATGTATTTGTATATAGATTTATAAACTTACATGGTTCATCTAGCAGCCAGAGTAATATTTTTTAGATTGACTACACACACACACACACAAACACACACACACACACACACACACACACACACACACACACACACACACACACACACATTTGCATTTCAGAACAGAATTCTTCCTAAAAAAATTGTAAATATCCTCTCTGTCCATTAAGGCAATATCCTTTTTCATCTCCTTCCTTTGAGTCTATGTGTGTCTTTAAATCTGAAGTGAATCTCTTATAAGTAGCATATGTAGGGGTCTTATTTTCTTATTCATTCGACTACTCTATCTCTTGCTTGGATCACTTAATTTTTTTCCATTTGAGGTACTTGTTGATAGGAATGTAGTTTTTACCATTCTTTATTCCTGTTTTTGATACATTATACATGTTTTTTCTTCTTAAAGAAGTCTCTCTAACATTTTCTGTAATACTGGCTTGGTGATGATAAATTTCTTTAGCTTATTTTTGTCTGGGAAGCTCTTTATCTGTCTTTCAACTCTAAATGATAGCTTTGCTGGATAAAGTATTCTTGGTTGTAATTCTGGGTTTTCATCATGTCAAATATTTTGTGCCAAGCACTTCTGTCCTGCATAGTTTCTTTTGATAAATCAGCTGCCAGTCTTACTCCTTTGTAAGTAACTAACTGCTTTACTCTTGCTACTTTTAATATATTTTTTTGTATTTAAATTTTGGCATTTTAATTATGATGAGTCTTGATGTGGGCTTCTTTGATTTTGGGAACTGATTTTGGGGACTCTCTGAGCTTCCTGAGGTTTTATGTCTATTTCTTTCACCAGGTTAGAAAAGTTTTCTATTATTATTTCTTCAAATAGCTGTACAACATCTGTTTTTTCTTCAGGTACACTGATGAGATGTTACTTTTAATAAAATCCCATAGGCTTCTTAAATTATTATTATAGCCTTGGCTTTTTTTTTTTTTTTTTTTTTTTTTTTTTTTTTTTTTTT